>QVNW01000157.1:0-97097 GCA_014825475.1 Pseudomyrmex flavicornis | reverse complement strand
ATATATTTGACAATCCGCGCGCACTCTACTTGTCAATCGAAAAAGATCGGCAAACAGTGCACAGCAGATACATATATATGTGCACGTATATTTGATTCGCGTTTGTTCAAGTATTAATATAATTGCAAAAAAAAATCACGCGTGATGTTTGCTCGGAGTTAAATTAATCGAAGGCGCGAAATTAACGGAAAATTTTGAGGTAAACAATAACGCATTTTTTTTTTTACTCGTATGTATACATTTCACATACACAAGTTGTGCAATTATTTAATTGACTGTTAACTCTTTCACACATCGACGTTTATATCTTGATAACAGGCACACCCGAGAGTCCGGCGAATTCGTGTTTCGGGCAAGTAGTAATACCGCAAATGTGGTCAGCCGCCAGTCCAGATTCTGATGGAAATCGTCGGCCGCAAATCTAGATTTCCACGAGAATCGCGAAACACGTCCGACATTCTCGATGAGAAATCGCAGAATTTACCTGCGCCCGTTGCCGCCGCCGCCGCTTACATTAAATTAAAAGCTTAATTAACTGCGCACTGCAAGTGGCAATCAATGACCGACGGAATTCTGTAATAAGCCGTTGCCTCATTAACTCGCGCGCGAAATTGGAAGTAATGTCAGCAATCAATTGCGCGCGTAATATATAATTGCAGAAAAAAAACTTGTCGAGATAAAGAGCGCTTGTGCAAGCGTTTATATCTGAAGAAATATCGAAGAACGAAAAAAAGAGAGCAACAACGTGCTGTTGCTTCAACTCAGATACCAATCCTTAAAATACTTCTCCTATTGCGTTAAAACTCATTCGCAAGCTATTAGTAGCATTTATTCGCGCAATTGTTTGCGTGTGCGAACTAAAACGTTATCGAGCAATAATAAAAACCGACAACAATGTTGCAGGCATGTTGCAGCGATACTGCGATCGTCACGCGCAATTTCAGTCAAAATAACCGCGACGTCGAGGCTGTCATCGTCGTGTGCGAACGAATATCCATTGCAAAAGTTGACTCGCAACAAGCCGCGCATGACCTACTGACGTCAATAGTCTGTCGACATCTGTTGTTTTCAGATATGTCAGCGTCTAGTTCTACATCATAATTTCTCTTTATAGACGAGATATTTTTCATTAATTCATTCATGTTTGCGCGCTTTCTCTCGAGTTTTATCAGACTCCCCTGGGTATCTGAAATAAAAATACAGATAAACGCTTATCAGAAGCACACACACAATAGTAAATAAGATATAACAGAATAACTCGATGTAATACCGAGTGTGTCGTTTCAACTGCGTTACACACAGGTTTATCATAAAAATAAAATTTGAAAAAGACAAACAACCGAAATTGTAGGAAAGTCTCACGTGCGTCGAGTCGATAACTGTATAACGATGTGTACCGTTTATAGTAACCGTTTTATCGCTAAGGACAGAGCAGATTCTTCGAACGATAAATTATGTATGAGCGAATGCTGTCGCGAAGCTACCGGGTGAAGGGTAAAGAACAAAGGGCGAGAGGTGATACACATACGAGACAGGAATATATTTATTCATTCAACGGGTGCATAATTTTTTTTTTTGCATAATGCAGGCGGCGCACGACTCAAAAATTAAAAAAAAAAAAAAAAAAAGCAACGTTCTACGGTAGAACAGAAAATAAAGAGACCAACTACGCACAGAGATCTCCCATTTACAGGCAAATGACGCCACTAAAGGCACGCATAATTATCATAGTTGCGCAGTTATGGCGAGCGCCGAATTGTTAAAATGTTGAGTGGCGAGGAATTTTCTGACAGGCTCAAAACCAGCCCGTGAATTTAGGAAATTCAAGCAGCACACGGACATACGCGAAAAGAACCCGCGCCAGAATTAATCACCAGCCGACTAAAATAGTTGAGCTGCGTGACATAGTTTCGTGTCTCACTCGCTCTCTTGGAGCGAGATATAAAACTAGATATTTGCGAGGGAGAGAACATTTCTTTCTTTTTTTTTCTATTATTTATATCTTTGTAAATGTTCTACGTTTTGAGAACACGCGCCGATTTTAATTTCGATAAATAAAAAACCGATATAAAAAAGCTACATAAAATAAAATTATATTATTATATTCAATTCACTGTCTTTTTGTCAAACATATAATTTATAATTTTATTTTTTCGTCGAAAAAACATTTTCTCCAGGGTAATGTTCGATGTTTCCACCGAATGTATTGCAATCAATTTGTTGGTGAATCGAAATTTGACAAGCAAGATTTAGCGACAAAAGCGCATTCACACATACCGGCACTTCGGTCGCAACTGAGAGACAAACTATTTGATCAATGGTTGCACGTCGGGGAAGCTCAAGCTCGGCTTGTATCGCTGAAAGTATGCGTCCTACGCGCCATCGGTTTTGGCCGACTAAATATTCGGTCATCGGAGACTTGCTAAAATTGTCTGGTATCCCATGCTTATCGAAATACTCGATCTTAACCGAGAGAGACCGCGATTACGAAACAAAGCGGAATTTGCTATGTCGAGCGTTTCACCGATTTATATACCGCCATATATCTGATACCTAACAAATTCCAACTCGAGAGATATCTGTTTTTAAACTCTTTCAGACTGTCCTCATCACCGTAATTTAATTTTTATGTCAGACGAAAATGTTACAGTTTTGCGTGTTTTTTAATACGATCTAATTTTTTCTCTCAAATTAAAGCGCGGAAAAATTTGCAGCTTCGCGCGAAACGTCCGTCAGATTTCGCGATCCACAAGCATATAATCGAACGCCAAGCTTGGTGTTTAATATTTACTATGCGGGCTACGTTACGGTAGTTATGACACGATGGATCGGAGTAATAATACGGCCGGCACGCTACTGCGCTCAGTCATATTTCATGCTCTTAATACAGTTCCAACGTTATATTACTTCGTCGCCGAGGCGCGCACCTCTTTTCCGGACCCGAAAACTCACCGATAATTTTACGTTAGTCGATGTAACGCGCGTAACACATTATTTTGTTCGACGCTTCTTCATCGCTTCTTCTTTCACCGTTCGCGTCTGACATTAGTATTAACAAAATTTTCGCGATGTATTATGTATATGAAATATAAAAACAACTGCTGTATACGCGTGCGACGTTCGTAATTAACAAAAAACTTTTATATTGTAAAGTTTAATGTATAATATATTTAATACACTATAAAACACTATAATTCTATTTACAAGACACTCAGTATATATCTACCTGCTGACCACCTGGCACAGTCTAGTGGCGCTATCTCTAAAACATTGTTGAAATCACCTCTTAAACCTTGGTCACCTTCAGCAGATAATATTTGTCTCTTATTTCCGCATTTTGCGACGTAAACACGTGTGTTGCACATTTAAACATGGACACTTTGGTTTCGAAATCGGGTGTCTGCTATATTTTTTTACACGATTTTTCAAGAAAAAACTAGTGAAACTAGTCGGACAAGTGCTCTAGTCGTTTGCCTTTCACTCGCGGTCTTGTTTAGAAAATGAGTCTAATCGATTGTGCAACACATGCGAGACGTCAGACGTTATCGACCCCCTGCGGAATCGTATATCGTTTTGATGACAGCTGTGTTTGACGTGTGTCTCGACTTATCGCATAGACAAATGCTTATCACGATTGCCCAAATCCCCGCGTATCCTACGTGTGACGGCATGTAACAGCACGTGCTTCAGAATAGCAAGGGAATCCGTCGAAACAACAACACCCAACCATGTTCTCCTTCAGAAACGTTCTCTCCGTTTTCTCGCAGAAATTTGCGAGAAAACTGCATTTCTCGCAAACTCGGTGAGTAGTAAAAACAACCGATCCTTTTTTGTATGTAAAAAAATATACATCTGATATACTTTGTAAAACTTTTGAATTTTATTATTTTTAGGCGAGCAGCCGTAATAATAGATGGCAAAAAAATAGCAGAAGAGATTCAGGAAGAATTAAAGGCTGTTATAGATACTTGTATAAGTGCTGGAAAAAAAAGACCGAAACTGGTCGCGATTTTAGTGGGGAATCATCCTTCAAGCAAGGCATATATTGGTAGAAAAATGCAAGCAGCGAAGTCAATAGGTAATTATGTTCTAAATCTTCAACACATTTATCTCTCCACTGTGATATTTACATAAAATTTGATATCAATTTTGTCTCTTCATTAAAATGATAAGGAATCGAAAGTTACACCATTCATTTGGGAGAGAACATAACACAAGCAGAGCTTCTTAAGGAAATCGACTGTCTCAACGGAGATCCGTCTGTCGACGGTGTTTTAGTACAGTTACCATTGCCAAAGGGCGTGAGTGAGAAAGAAGTATGCCAGGCAATAGTTCCTAAAAAGGATGTAGATGGATTTCATTTAGAAAATCTTGGTAATTTAACGCTAGACAATAGCAGCATTATACCAGCCACTGCCCTAGCTGTAAGAGAATTAATACTTCGAACTAAAATCGAAACTTTTGGAAAGAACGCCGTGGTTGTGGGTAGATCGAAACATGTTGGGCTGCCTATCGCATTATTACTTCATGCAGATGGCAAAGGTGATTGATCTTTGAACTGATAGTTTAGTTTGTCACACCAAGTGTCACTGACAAAGATAATCTGTGACATCTTAGGTCTTTCAACTATGTAATTGATAGCATTATATATAGTCGCAATTATAGTCTTATTTTTTACTAAACTCTAGTTTTTTGTATCATTTTTTGTGTCATTTTGTTATCTTTTTCTTTTAAACTTCTTTATAGAACACAAAAGTTCTCATGCAATTACATTATTTTTGGTTTTCTTTTTATTCTAGTCCAAAACTCTTTATAATCACGTTTCTTTGATTTGTTTTAGGTGAAACAGGTGCATTAGATATGACAACGACTATTTGTCATCGTCATACGCCTCATACAGAATTAGAAAAGTTTACGAAACTGGCGGATCTGATTGTAGCGGCAGCTGGAGTTCCCGGTTTGATCACCAAGGAGATGATAAAACCGGGCGCTTGCATAATCGATGTGGGAATAACCAGGGTAAAAACCGCAGACGATAAATATCGTCTGGTGGGTGATGTGGATTTTGACAGCGTGAAAGAAGTCGCTGGCCACATCACACCGGTTCCTGGTGGTGTAGGTCCCATGACGGTAGCAATGTTAATGAAAAACACAGTCACGGCTGCTATGAGAAACCAAGAAGATGTAAAACAATCCGTTCTTATGGAAGATAACGGAGTAGTATATTGATATTTAAAATCTCTATTCAATAGTTAAATAGATTTATTTTCTTATTCTATATAAATGGTCAAAGTATTATTTTTTGTAACAAGTTTTGTAAATAAAATATTTTAATGCTTCTTAATGCTTTTAAAATTTAATATTTTTTGCTTCTCTCTAGGGTTCTGATCTTGGTTAATACGTTTAGTCAAGATCGCAACCTCTGTGTAGATTTGATATACTTTAAACAAAATCAGAAACATCTGATCCTATCTTTACACTTAAATCGCGGATATAATTACAATATAACTCTTGTAAATTGTGTTAAACAGTGAAAAACAAAGTGAGTTTTCGTAAAAAGCTTCGTGTTCTATTTTGTAACAGTGATATTCACGTGTTTTGCACAACACTTACAATAGGAATTGCTACTTTACCCTACCAACCCTTATCTTTTCTTAAACAAGCTTGGGATCATCTATAGCGGAATTAAACTTTAAAGAAGATTTATAGAAATTTTTGTGCATTTCAGAGCTATTTTGATCTTTTTGGCACATCTTGACATTTTCAAGAGAGGTTAGTTTAATAACGCAGTGTGTGACATATCTCTCGAGAATCAATTCTTATAAATAATGCTATTCATGAATGTTGTTCGTTTCTTTAAACAAGGCGAGAAATTTATTTTTTCGAACAGAATCAGCTTTACAAGTTGCACCTATTCAAAAGTTCGAAAGATGTCGAGTTTTGTCAAAACAGATAAACCAAAAGTCTTGATTACACGATCTGATATACCTGTTGCACCTTTACAGCTGCTACGTGAACGGTGAGAGATAAATAAAATATGAAGTTATGCATATTATTTAAAAACAAGAATAATTTGACAGAATTATTTTTTGTTACTTTCTAGATATGATATCACATTATGGGAAAAACAAGAACCAATACCACGGTCAGAATTGTTATCCAGAATCTGTGGAGTGGATGCTCTTTATTGTATGTTAACAGATAGAATAGACAATGAAGTTCTAGAAGCTGCAGGCCCACAATTAAAAGTTGTAGCATCTATGTCAGTAGGTGTGGATCACTTAGATTTAAATGCTCTTAAGAAGAGAGGCATTAGAGTTGGTTACACACCAGATGTTCTGACTGATGCTACTGCAGAACTGTTAGTAGGTCTTTTGTTAACCACATCAAGGAATTTATTGCAAGCAAATAAAGCGATTTACAAGTAAGCAAAAAATATATCACAAAGAAATATATATGCTTGCATCATAAACTGAGTGCATTATGATTTTGCTTTCTGTAGAGAAGAATGGAAAGCCTGGTCACCTTTATGGATGTGTGGCACAGGTTTAGCAGGAAAGACTGTAGGAATTGTTGGCTTAGGAAGAATTGGCTTTAGAGTGGCAGAGATACTCAAAAGCTTCAACGTTGCTAAGATATTATATACAAGTAGAAGAGTGAAACCAGAAGCATCCAAATTTCATGGTGAAAAAGTTGAATTTAATAAATTATTGGAAGACAGCGATTTTGTTATAGTTACTGTGGCACTGACATCAGAAACAAAATATATGTTTAACACTGAAGTCTTCAAACAAATGAAACAGACTGCTATATTTGTGAATGGCAGTCGAGGAGATGTGGTAGATCAAGAAGCATTGATAACTGCTTTAAAAAATGGCTCTATTGCAGCAGCTGGTCTAGATGTTATGACACCAGAACCAATTCCACTAGATAGTGAACTTTTAAAATTAGATAATTGTGGTGAGTAGTTTTACTGATTCCATTAAATAAACTAATACTAATCTGTTTGTCTTTTCAGTAATTCTACCTCATATAGGAAGTGCTACCAAAGAAACTAGAGAGCAAATGGCCAAAATCACAGCAGAAAATATTATAGCAGTTCTTGAAGGAACACCTGAAGATATGCCTGCACAAATTAAATCATAGTCACGTACAAATGGAACTTGAACATAAACTATATTGTTATGAAGGATTCTTAATACTGTATATTGTGATATATCTAATTTTTCAGTGATAAATGTGTATTTATTTAGTTTAAATAATTTTTATAACTTATCCCATTTTGCGAGTACCAAAACATCTAAACTTTATATACTAGAAATCAATCTTTCACAAAAAAATACAAAGTAAGAATACAGAATAAGTTAATCGTAACAATAAAAAAAAGTGAGATGTTTTTTGTACTCATTATTCAAACCTGATCTCGACAGTTTTTGTATTAAACTGTCTGTTATCTTAATAGTTTTAATAATAATAGAACTTGTTCGTATACAGTGAAATGTAAAGCTGAAGTCGCAGCAGCTTTTATTTGACTCGGCACTAAGCCCTTAAACAAACCTTGTACTCCCTCCTCTTTAATAGTCACTTTCACGCAATCTAGTAACCCATTGCATTGGAAAAACTTGCCAAATCCTTTACGACCGTGTTCAAAACCTTGTATCTGTAACCTCTTTCTAACGAGATCAAATGGATATACAATTGTTTTTGCTATTAAACCAGCACTACTTCCGGATAGCATAGAATTAGAGAAAGTAGTATCAGCATCAGAAGTGTATCTTTTATAAACATCTTTGAAAAATTCGTAGAAAGCAAATTGTAAACCACTGTGTGGAGCAATTTGTAATAGAGTTGGTAATAGTCCCGAAAAGAAGACTTTTGGAGATTCATTCCGAAGAATTAAACTAAAAAATATTTCGTTATAATTCTTGATATATTAATGAAGATATATATTAAATGTTGATGATGTGACATCTTACCTACAGGAATGTAACATTCCAGTATATACTAAACGATTACTTGATTGAGCTACTAATCTAGTTCTAATAGTGTCAAAAGGAAAAGAGACAATTGTTGCTACACTTCCAGCACCAGCACCAGCAATAAAATGCATTGAGTGATTCCATTTCTCAATCTGTGGTATTTCTTGTAATAATTTCATAAACACTTTATATGAATAAAACTGCAGAACAAAAGTAATATACATTTAAAAATATTAGAACAAATACTCGTGTCAATTGATTTACGAATACTAATTAAATACATCCTAATTTTACTTTGCACCTGAGCCATTCCATAAACAACTGAAAGAAATTGCGCAGGTACATGACCTTTCCATAGAGCAGAAATTCCTTCTTCTTTATAAATTAGAAAAAATGCTTGTGGCATAGATCTATATTTGCTAACATGATGTCCCGAAATTGGTTCAACTTGTAACTGCAGAAAGAGATACAAATAATGTTAATTACAATCTATTAATAATAACAAATCTATTAAAATGATTTTTCCTACATGTGTCTATAATATACATAATAAAATTCACCTGAAATCTAATTTTAATAACGTCTAAAGGCTGACATAAAAATCGCGTTACAAATCCGCTGACAGCTCCTGCAATCGCATGGTCTGAGTTTGATTCAGATTTTTGCGAAAATCCCATAATCAACCAGTCACATGCGTACATACATACGCATAATTATATAATATACGTATATCATATACAAGAAGTATCACACAAAACAGAAATACAATATAAATCAGAGAAGCTTGAGATCCTATTGTATTTTCTTACGACACTTTTGGCTGCTGATTTCAGCGCCATACATCCATAAAACTGGATGTAGGAACTACAGAATGTGACATCACTTTCATAAGCAGTATAAATGTAACCCGCTTTAAATTCATGCTACACATTTTTTAATATTGATAGTAATATTGAATCGATACAAATCTGCTCACACAATTACAAACTGCATGAAAAGCAGTTTAAACACTCTAGCTCTATTTTTATTCAACTTAGAATTTGTATTTTATTTCTCGATATGTCATAATTTTAATGTAATTTTTCCACGTTGTGAGAGAAAGAATATATATAAAAAGTTAAAGAATTTAAAAAAAATTCAAAGAAAGTTAAGAAACTCAAGTATAAAAAAAAATTCAAGATAGTGGAAATATTTTATAAAGATTAAAAAAGTAGATAATAAGTATATAAAATGTTAATAAGTATACATAATAAATTAGCATAAATATCAAGTATAAAAATAACAAATATATCATCGTCACAATCATATAAAGATAGCGAATAAAATCATTTTACAATATATGATTATCTTTATTCGCCATTTGTGGAAATCAGTGCAATTAATATACGGATACTACGCATGCAATATAAAAATTGTTCCTTTTAGCTATATTCAATATCAAGTACATGTATCTTTATATATGTATACAAAGTCTTTTTATATAGATTTAATATTAATAAAAATAACAAAACTTTTTAGAAAAATTAAGTATAGACAAGTAGTGTTAAAAAGTTATTATAAATATAAATTTACCTTTTGATAATTATAATATATCAATACGTATATAATGTATAGTAAAGATTAAAAAGAAGTTATAGCTAAAAGAAACAAGTAGTTACGCAATGTGAACGATCCTCTGCAACGATCCTCCTCAGAAATCAGGTCCAGTGATCTTTGCGTCGTCCCACGTAGTCCACGTAGCACTTTTATTTTCACTCGCGACGCGGAAGACGCGTATTATATACACACACACGCGAAATTTAAATTATTTTAAAGTCTATTTTCACTTTTGTAAAGTTCACACTTTAATAACTATCAAATTTCTCGAGACACAAATAAATAAAAACGGAAAGTAAACTTTGCAACTAGAGAAATTTCGGAATATGTAATAATTGAATATCACGAATTTGTTTAAAATAATACAACGTGAAAACTTAATAAAATTTGACTAATAACTAAACAAAGATTTATACATTTATAAGACTGGAATATAAATATTTTTATGACGGAACGAATATTTTCGATTTATTTTGACATGTGATTCATTGTTTGCATAATGTTGAGCGGACAAAAATTTCCGTTTTGATATAATTGAAACATCGAGAACGAACAATTAAAAAAAATATAAAATAATATATTTTATTATTACGTAACATCATTAAAATGATAAATGTCTAGTAGATTTTATTTAAAAAACAACAGGACATCAATTTTCCGTTTCTTTCTTTCAATTTACATGCACAATTTAGAAATAATTGTTTACCTGTATTATCTTACTGTTAAAAACTATTCATATTATTTTAATATAAATTGATAATGTAATATTATTGCATACATGTATATCAGTATCTTTTAAACCAAAAAATATAATAGAATTATATGCTCGATGTTTCAAGAATCGTAACATGAAAACTTTACACGCGGTTTGCACTGATTTCAAACCCTGCCACCAGAACCCTAAAATGTACTCACCAACCGCTGATCTCTTTCTGCTACATATTACTCTGTAACAAAAAGAAAATGTTCTCTTTATTGTTTAATGTAAAATAATTATTTAGCATTTATTTAAGTATTAAAATATATTATGTTTAATAGAAGAATTTCGAAATTGTCTAGAAAAATATAATTGACAGTAAGTTACGTAAAAAAATTATTATAATGCATACCTTTGTGCCAGCACTTCATCGCCCGAACTTTCTCTTCTGCGAACTTCTCTCTGATACCTGAACAATCCGTCAGCACCTGAAACAAAGAATAGCAGGAAAAAATTAATAAAGATAACTGAGAGAAAGAGATCATTCAAGTTTTAAATATGTTATAAAGTTATAAAAGTTTGTTTTAAAACAGAAATGTATATTTTTTTTTTACAAATACAATACTTACCTTTAGACCTTTAGACTATCTTGAGATAGCCCGAACCGCTTCTCCGGTATTTCGCAACTTCCTCTTTCAGTCCGGGAAACATAACCATCTGCGTCTAAAACCTACAACAAATTAGAAAATTAACAAACAGTTATGAGACTAATAAACTAGTATTTTCATTAAAGAGTAATGTCGCGACGCGTACCTTGGAGCTTGCACTCCGTCTTGTAGATTACTCAATTTGCTCGTTGACTTACGGCTGTGATATGAATTATGTGTCGATGTACTCGTCATTTTGCAACACACACGAACTACTGATATTCGCACGCGAGAAAATAAACGCGAGAAATAACGAGATGAGAAATTCGAACGTACTTCTCCGTGTCGAGCACTGGCCATTTTGTTTCACGGAAGCGCGAACGACTTTCACTGTAAAACTCGTCTGTATCGTTACCGGCGAGTGCGATACTAATCACATATTACTCCGAACGCCCGACACTTTGTGGCACATACATATTGCTGATTTACGCGCGAGACAACAACAATCGTGAGAAACACCCGATAATTTGAACGAGAAGTTCCGTGTCGCGTTGCGCGTCCACTACCTCTCTGCCCGCCAGAACGAATGTATCGAAGCGCGCGATATTGCGATTCTCGAAGTGTCAAGCTGCGCGGCGGCGCGCGTAAATCAAACTCTCAAAGGCGAGAAAGCAAACAGAAAAAGCGATATAGAAGCACTTACATGAATTTCACGAATCAACTTAGTGGATAAATTATTATATCCATTTCGAAGGAAATTTTTTCGCACGTCGATTATTTTGTTGCTCGCGCGCAGAAGCGCGAACGGTCGCGAAACAATTTCACCGTGTATACGCCGATTGCTAGCAAGTGCGCGATATTAATTACACATCACTGCAAACGCTCACGACACTTTACGACACACCTGTACTGATATTCGCGCGCGAGACGATAATAATCGCGAGAAATACGGGAACAAAGTCGAACGTAGTTCCGGCTCTGCGTCGCGCGTCCGCCATAACTGCCTGATTGCCTGCTACTGTGCTCAAGTATATCGAAACGCGCGGTATTTCGATAATCGAAATATCGAATCGAGGTGCGCGGCAGAGCGCACATAGCACAGAACAGAACCAAATCAAAGATAGTATTTTTATTCACTGAGTTGGTTCGTATGTGTAGTTGATATGCGCAAAACGTGGACATCGTGGCGCTTGAAGGCAGGTGTATGTCTAGAAATATATAGTACTGTCAGAGTCTCATTATCAATTGTGATACAACAGATGTTTTAAAACACGTGAAAAATTGACATATAACTTATTTAACGAATTCTTTTTTATTGAGTTCTTTCATTTTGTGCAAAAAACGTATCAGATGCATAATTTTCATCGAGAGAGCTATACTGAATAATTATCCTTTTGGCTTCTCAAATTTTTTTCACATGTGACAAATAAACTTGATTTTATTGAGATTTTAGATAATGACTGTCTACTAAAGTGTTTTGCTGCGTTTTACCTATTGTTGTCTAAAGAGCCATGGCACATTATCCACGTCTTGTTTCTGATTACTCCATTCCACACGTTGTGTGGTATGATAAAGATTATATAGTTGTTATTCGCATTCAATTAAGTGATATATCTGATTATTATTTGCGAGTTGACAACGAGTATTTGATTTTTAGGTATTTAATATATTATATTCTATGTGTGTGCAAGCATGTATATCAAAAAGAAATATAAATACTACATGTAGCTTTATTAATTAATATTATGTTATTACAGTGCAACAAAAAATGATAAAAAATATTATCTCGTCCTGCACTTGTTTGGACCAGTGATAGCAGAGAAGACGAGAAACAAGAATGCAGGAAGGGAAATTAGAGTTTATCTTGTAAAAGCACTTAAAAGTATGTTAATTAGTTTTCTTAAATGGTTTCAATAAAAAAAAGATATCTAATCAAATTTTTTAATAATAGCTTTTCCATGGTTAAGACTGATTAGTTCTAAGGAAAAGAATTTTTTTATATCACGTGATTTAAATCAGATACATGAAATAGATGAGCTAAATGGTGAAGTTCACATAAATGAAGAGCAAACAATGAAGTTTCAAGCTAAAAGTAATTGCACTTTATGTTAATATTTATATAATATTTAGTTGTGATATTTAAATTGTTTTTCTTTTTATAGGGATAGCATTGCAGAAAGAGTCAAAAAGTACTCATGTACAATGCATATCACCTGGCGAGCAGTGCAGTGATGATGAATCTGATGAAGATGAAACACATCTTGACTGGATATATTAATACATATATTTATACATATTATGCAGCTTTTCTCATTAGAATATAATAATTATTGTTCATATTTTTATTTTTAACTAAAGAATGATTGTTATTTTATATAAACATTGTTTACAATAATAAATGACACATGCACAGTATGTTTCAGAAACATGTCCATCAAAGTACTTGAAGTTTTTAAAACTCAAATAAATTCTGCAAAAATAGGTAATTCTTTATATAATAATAATGTCATAAATACTATTTTTGTGATAAATTTTAATTTTTAACTCTCTGCCAGCGGATGCCGAGTTTTTTAAGACTTATGTGATACTTCTGAGAAAGTTTATTACGAGTCAGAAGTGATTCGGCATCTGAACGCAGCTATCACACAGTCCGCCTTCTGAAGATTAATAAAAAAAAACAAAAAAAAACAGTATATAATTTCTGGTGCAAAATGTGACACATATTTTATATATATATATATATATATATTTACTCCGTTGTATATTATCAAATTGACAACTTGATGTTGTATATTATCAACTTAACAACTATATTTGGACGTGACCTTAATAAATTCTTTCAAAAAAGTAAAGTAAAAGTTTTTTCAGAAATATAGTAAAAATAAAAATTATTTTTATGATTTTTTAAGTCTGACATTTTATATCACTATTTACGTAAGAAAAACACATTGTTTGTTGGGTTAAGTTTGTTATACTGAATGCAATTCTTGATATTTAGTAAAACAAATACAATTCTGATACATTCTGTGTCACAAGAAATATCTCAATTCTTTCTCGTGTAAAAACAAATATAAAAGTATTTACATATAATGAAATACATTAAATGAGTAGTCTTTATATTATAAACATTTATACAGCGTCATTTCCAAATCTACTACTAAATACTTAAAATATCAAATCTTATAAGCGGTCTGTATCATTTTTTTTCCTATAAATAATTTAAAACGCAATTTTGTGTAAGGAAATATAAAATGTTATAAATGCTTATAATATATATTTATAACAACTATACATGTACATTTTTAACAAAATTTAATAGTTAATTACTAAGGAATGTGTCACTAAGAGGAGAGCCGATGAGACTTGGAGAAATCCACAATCATTAATTATATACTTATCTCATGCAAGTACGCAAACATGTCTTTGGCAATGCATTTAGCTTTGTTTTCAACTTTTATAAAATTATGAATATAATTTTTACTGTATCTACAATTGTATATCAACAATTAAAACTAACAATATGGCAACTTTATTATTGGTAACAACGCATCAAAAATAAATAATTTATTTTTGTAGTTAGAATTAATCAGAACACTGAATAATTTGTTCGTAATTCTTAAACGTGTTTTGATTGACGACAGAAAAATGTGCATAATCTTATTGTATGTATAAAGAACAATTATCAGTAGTTTTACTAGATGTTAATGTATGGATATACTTGTCTCTCGTGTGACTCCAGTAATATAAACAATAACAATAATCCTTTGACAAATGCAATAAAATATCACTAAATGACTATAAAGTAGCGAGTCATATACAGCGTTGTAAGATATTAAAATCAGAATTTGTGTATAAAAATAGAAAAATAAGGCAATAATAAATAATAAGTAGAATTATATAACGGTTATAAAAAGTATTATTGCGAAGTAGCCAATTTGCAATGTAATTTTATACAGATTGTCTATACAAAAATGAATAACATTCATAATCCAGTTTCTTTCGTTATTTTTTTTTTTTTTTTTATACAATACATTTATTCGTGTATTTCTATAATTTTCTGTGTGCGTGAATACTTCTCCAAGTGATTAATGAAAACCCATCGTAACCCATATTAGATGTTTATATAATATTCGCATTAGACACTATTTTGTTGCTTTATTTGTAAAAATGAACGACGATAATATGTTGACACCACTTTATAGTACGTTCGAACGTTACGCAAACCTCGTGACATTCACATACTACTTCTAATGAAATTGATTGTGTAACATCGGGGTGTGTCTTTGCAGCGATATGATTTTACGACGTTATTTCACACTAATTACCAACTTCGAGCGCGATAATCAAAATTAAAATGAGATACCAAGCACCATTTATATTCAACTTCGAATATTCAACTTTTTCGATGTGCATCGACATTCTCTACTAAACTAAGCTTTCAACTTGTGAGAATTGCTATTTTGAATCGACTGTGTAATACTATAGCACACGCAGCTTGCGATATTACGTGTACCGAGTTCTTCCTTATATATCGATAATTATCTACGTATATATTTTATTTTGCTAGCATTCTTCTAATGACAGCCTTTGGTTTATATTATCGACTCTCAGCTTCATTTCCCTGAGTATATCCGCCGCGAGGTCATCGACAGTGGTGTATCGTACTTTGAAGAAATTAAATATATCTACGAGAAACTCAATCACTTGATCCCTAAAGTAATGACAAGTGGAATTCAAACTGCCTTCAGGACCTAAAAATCCCCAAACGAGCACCGGCGAGATGTGCTCGGAAATGGAATAGAAATGCGCTAGAAACCCCTGATCATACGTCAACATTCTTCGTTTACCTGCGAGAACGGACCAGAGCGCAGTGCCTATTGCCTTCAAAAGTAATCGACGATAAACATTAATAAACAAAATGACAATGGAAAATTAAAGTACGTGCGCATAAAATGTGTACTTACAGTTTCTCGGAAACTGGCCGATATCCATCTATTCTGAATTATCGCTCTGATGGGCGGTGGTGGTTTTTCCACTTCTTCAAACGCATCTAAGAGTATAAAATCAATGAGAACATCGTAGAAGTTCATACACTTGACACCTCGGACAATTAGTTCTTCCTCCATTATATTATGATTACGCGAATCTTTCAGGAACTCCAGCATACGCTCGTAATGCAGCAGATAATCTTTAGGATCCTAATGTACAGGTTTGTATCTTTTTCATCAAGAATTTATCGAATTATAAACATTTCTATTTTACATTTGTATTTACTTTTTGCGCTAAATAACAATATTTTCTTACCCTGTCCGCGTATATAATTAAATCGCTAATAATTTGACGACCCATGTCCGCTATAAACGTCGTCGCTGTAGGTAAACTGAACAGTTTTGTATAGGCTTGACGCAGGCAGTACACTTTCGCCAAATACTCCACATCCGATCCGCATCTTACAAGCTCCGTGTGCAATCTCCTGTAAAAATATAACATTACATACTACGTTTCTGCAAAGATGTGCAACGCTCTGCGCTCGAATGGCGATTTGTTACCTGCAAGGAATACCTTTATCCTCGTGTTGCTTCAGAGCGGCGTGATACAGTTTCTGTCTTTCAAAGTGTGGAAAGAGTTCTGAGAACTCTTCGAACTCGCGCAAATCCGCAACCTGAAATAATTTTAGGTGAGTTACCTTATCTTGTTTTTGATGAAATAAAAGATAAAACGCGATAAATATATATCGTTCACAATAATATAGTACTACAGTTAAAACATAGCTGGAAGTGAGTATATAAAATAACTTGTTTGAATTATTATTATCTTTGATGTATATTTAATTGTTTAATCTTTGTATCATATAAATAGATCGTATTTACTATATTGTATTTATCAAACTTGTATATAACTTGTATATAACTTACCCCGTCGCGTGCAGACTCGAATGATTCTGGTGACGACGCGGCGTCGGCTTTCTCCCTGATACTAGATAACCGCGCTCCGATGTTCGACGGTTTGTCGAGACTCTCTTCACTTTCATTACGAAATAAAACGGAATGCTGCGATTAAGAAAGAAAAAAACAATATACTAAACTTTTTTCTCTTTCTCTCTATGAGATATTATATCGAAAGAAAAATTACTTTGATTTTCGCAATAATATATATTTTATATATCTCTGACTTTAGTTTCTCATCACGGTATTACAGATCTGAAAACTCTGATTGTTCGGAGAAAGTCTTGCACTTCCTATGCCGCTACGTCCGCAACAATTCCCGGCCGCTGGTGTAAAGGTCAAATGACTAGTTGCGTTAATTACCCTCGGAGCGTTTATCATTTAAATTGGATTAATTCTCGTATTTTTTTTAACGACAGAAAGGCAATTGATGATGAATGCTGCAGAATGGAATGGCATCGAGAATGACTACTCCGCACTGCCTGCGAAGGACGGACAACAGTCATCGAACCGAGGGGCCGAATCATACACTTCTCTGAGTCATTGCCGGACGCAGTTTCGGGAATTCTGCTCGGGAACTTCGAAAGAAGCCATTTACCTGATCGAGGAAGAGAAGTTCTGCTTGGTTCTGCATCTGATAGCCCATATCGAGCAATGTTTGGACATCGTGGGTGAACGCCGCGTCGGCTTTTGACGGCAGAGCCAAGGCATCGTTGCCGAGAGTCGAGCTGAACGCGGTGAGCGCATCTTCCCAGCAAAAGAGAGCCTTCTCTAATGCTTCAAGGCCTAGTAGTAAACAACGAATTATTTTACTTGATTAAAACAATCATTTATTATATCAAAAAATCAGTAAACTAAACTAATAATTTAGAAATTCATATATAAATTACAGAACTTTCAAAAACACAGGTTTATATTATTTATATTAGGTTCAGAGAAAAATGCATATAATAACGAACTACTGATGTTACTGGTGTTATTGTTACTGCAAAAAGCACAAAAGTTTATGTGAATTTAAATATGGTGAAGTGCATAAATATATATTTTATTGTATCGTAAAACAATATTATTTTTTGTATTGTTTTGCTGTGTGGAAATTTGAAATAAGTGACGAGAAAAGAGAAAGAACAGATATAATTCTGTCCTCGATTTGCACACACAGATAATTTATCTTTTTCAGGAAAATTTTAATTAATGGTGCGAGCAGAAAACTATTCTTGAAACAGTTGATACATACATAAATAACAGTAAACTTCGAGAAAGAGAGAAAGAGCTCAAGTAAATAAGAAGAGTAATGTGTCTACTTGAAGATGCAGGATCCAAATTCCGAGTCGGTGACGTCACTTTTTCTCTTTCTCTCTCTCTCTCTCTCCATTCAATCTTTTGTAAGTCGTCAGAGAACGTTCACCAATTTGCTAGAACGGAAGTTCGACACGCCGTGTTAATTCAGAAGAGCCCTCCCGAAGACAGGCCCATCATCATTTTCAATCTGTGCCGTTACTGTCGCCGTTACTGACAATTATACGATACATTCAATGAGATCAGAGAACGCCACGAAAAAGAAGTTCGTTATAATAATATGTGAATTTATATATATTTGGAGAGAAGCCATCGCTCAAATTAAATAATGTCACGCAACGACTCGAAGATACTTAACGAAGTTGTGAAATACATATCTTAAATGTTCTTTTCTGTCATTTCGAAAGTTTTGATAAAATACTATAAAAAGAAATGCACTTATTAATCTGTACTAACATTACACCCGTCTGTACTAACAGTACACACATACTTTGTATATCGGATACATATGTGTATTATGTAATCATTTGTAGATGCATTCCATCAAAAGTGATAAACTATTGCTCGATACGTTCTCGTAACTCTTTGTTTTTCTCTACAACAGTAATTTTGTTTCTGATTTCAATTACGAGCGAAGAATGCAGGACACATACGTATACGTACATCCCTCCCATTCGCAAAATAAGTATGCAAGAGCGAACGTGACTTGATTGTTTGTTCCAGCCAGTGTCACGAGCGAAATAAAGATCGCATTCCTGAAATTGAACAAAGAGGAAGAAAGCGCGCGGACTGGCAAAGTTATAGGTCTGTTTTTGACCGTAGGTGAATGTCTCTGCTCTTCTCTCCTCTCTTTAATTCAAAAGAGGTAGAGACCTGTCGCGATCCGTCGCGCATCGACGCAATCATTACACAACCCCTGGACAAGGGGTTGTAAGACATGGAGGGATGCCCCTCGGAAAACGCGGCAGTGCGACGCCGCTGCATACGTCCGGCCCGGCGTCAATAATACCACGGAGTGAGTGACGTAATCGCTAGGTCGACCGGTCATTGGAGGATGCGTCATCCAATGGTGAAGGGTCGATACAATACAGCGGTCGTGGGGCGCGCGCGCCGCTTTGAAGCTCGCGCGTTTTACGCCAAATACGAATTATCCTTTTTCTTTGTTTACAATTTCGCATATCCGAATAACATTCGAAAATCACGTCTGCTATTTTTCGAAATTTACAAACCACATACAAATTTTTGACGCTGGAAGTATAATAGGAAGTTTGTTTTGCTCGAAACGCGTTGTCGGGGAAAAAAACGCGCGCCAACTGTCACAGGGGTGGCTCTAGGGAATTCTCAAGGGAACAATCGTTGAAATTAAACATTGCGATTTGTGTAGTCAGGGTCTGGAAATGACATTCCCCGACGTTCATTTCGCGTCGAAATTAAAACCGGTGAATTGGAAATGTTTCAAATCCAAAATTGAACAAGTGTAATTCGAAAAGCAATGCGTTGAACACTCGAGCTGTGACCGTAAATATAAACAAAAATGTTCTCTCAACTGCGTGTCGCCACAGTTATCGAGTTGACTTTTTTCGTATTGTTTATCTTTCAGCAACGTGACATTTCCTCTCTCTAAGAAAGAGACAATTTCTTTCTTTTCAAAAGGTTTGAATGATAGATTACACGAAGTTCTTTTTATATAATCTTGTAATCCGTTATAATGGCGCGAGCGGCTAGATAGAAGCGCGGGGGACCAATGGGAGCGCGAGAAGGACGGGATGTGCGTCCAATAGCCGTGCGATAAGGACGCACGAACTGCGAAAGAGGGAGAGCACTTGGTGATTCGTGGTGGCGTCAGTTACTCGGCTACGTTCACAGCTTGTCACTCGTTTGCCGCCGTTCGCGCAACACGCTCTCTCGGAAACGTTGTTTCGACGACCGTTGAATTTCGGCTGAACAGAAAGTAACACAGAGGAGAATCGTTCTTTAATCGTATAAATGATCGTTGCCATCGCAAGATTGTAAAGCCCGTGATACAGATACGGGCGAAAGATCCCTCTTCCCCCCAGTGCTTCCCCGGCGATTTGATACTCACGTTATTTGGATTAAAGTATCGACAAGAGCACGTCCGAGGACAGAGACTAGGGTGAGTATATGGAAAATAATCGTCGCGACTCTCTGAGAACTTTTTTTTTTTTTTTTTTTTTTTGTTAAAAAAGATTGAACGTTCCGCTGTCAGTACGTGTAACATCTTTGGTCTATATCGATAATTCTGTACATACAACGCAATTTTATGACGAGCGCTATTTACAGGTCAGATACGTGCGAGATGTGTTTACGCAATTCGTTTTCAGGAAGGATTCGCCTCCCACTCTCCTGTCCTTCCAGGACGTTCTTTCCGCGTCAGCTAGCGTGCACTTCCGCCTGGGAAGTGCAGACTCGGTTTCTTCTCGCAGACACAATTTTCTCGATGAGACGATCGTTTCGTAGAAAATAATTGACATTTCTTTTGAAGAAGTTTTTTGTGCGCGCACATGTGCGAGAATATTTTGAATGCAATTTTTCTACCGCTACGACGAGTGATGGGTCCGAAAATCGATATTTGATAAAGTCAACGCGTTATACATCGTACGACGTACTTCAGGTTGCAATTTGTTCGAGTGAAGAAGAGATATTTTCTCTTTTTCTCCCTGTCTTCTGAAAAACGCGATAATAACATCGGTAGAAAATCGTGTTTGAGTTTTCTTTAATAAGAAGAATATCCACTGGTTTTTTGTCTTGTGATTGCTCGTAGATCAATAGAATCGATTACGACCCCGTTGAATGTCTCCACACACAAAAAAAAGAATCGTATTGTTCCCTCTCCCTCGCAAGGGAACGCATCTATCGTGAGAGAAGATCGGGAGTTCACGAACAATGTGCAGCCTCGGGCAACACCTGGGCGTATGTATGTATGTATGTATCTATCTTACCTTGTTTATTGCGCAACGCCCGCAACAGTACGAAAAAGAAAACTGTAAACAACACGGAGATTTGTTACTCGAGAAACCGCGGCGCGAAAGAGAGTCGAGGTAACTTGAGTTTTTAATTCGGAAAGAAATATTGTATGTACGCGTATACACTCGGTACGCGCACGTCTCGTTGATCACTCGCGGGAGAGATGCTCGTCCAAAGCGCCCTGAGGGAACTTACGTCGTCGACACGCGAAATCATACGGGCTCGATCGTGGGATTTAGGCTGGCGTTTCTCGCTTCTCTATAGGGGTCAAGTTCAGAGGTCAATAGCTCCCGGTCGAAGGTGGTTCCTGGCGGTGGTACCCTCGAATAAAAGTGAATGCCGCACGTAAGTGCAAGCGGCGACGATAGAAGCCGGTCGTAACACAGAACGCGCGCCGGCAGATCGATGGAGGTGCCTTGGTGAACTTGGAAATTCCCCCTAGCACACGCGCACTTCCTCATCGTTCTCTTTCTCTTTTTCCTGTTCTCTCTCTCGCTCGCGCCGCGTTATGGTGTACGCGAGGATAACGCACGCTCGAGTAAGCGCGTACACGATGTACGTACGTACACCACGGCCGATTAAGAAACAGGTTATCCGCGACTCGTCACGTCTGTCGCGCGGAATGATTCATACCGCCTCTCGCACGAACACGTACAGGGTGTCCTGGAAAAAGGACATTCGTTCCTCGAGAAATTGTCGTCTCGAATGATAATGTCTCAAATCAAGTCTCAATTTTCTCTCGATGTCGTAAACGCCGAAAAGCGCAAATCTACTTAAAAGCTGGGGGTAAAACTCGATGACTTGGCGAATCGTAGATTTTTCCTCGGCAATCAAGTCTGAGTATTGATTCTCCGACAAGAATATAAGTATACGACGACAAAAGCGAGAGATCTAGATTGAAAAAGTTACATTTTTATCAATTTTGTTCAAGGCGCAGTCAGATAACTTTGTCAATGTATTGTTCAATTAGTTTCCCGAATAATATACATAAAGATAACGCGTTTCCTCTCTCTTCTTTTTTTTTTTTTCTATTCGCGTATATCGCACGAGAAGAGGGTTGCTTTTCCCGTTGCGTGACCAGAGATCGTTGATATACAATTACGGATTAATACACACCACAAAGAGTTTCCGTGATAACCATTGTCGATTACGAAGTTCCTAATATTATTGCATTAAAGAGCCAATTTATCGTGCACGCTAGGTACGTCCGCGTTTCAGTCTGATAACGGATGCTGAGTAACGTGTTCCAAGGCGAAATGACAAGTGACACCTCGCGACACGCGAGTAACAATGTGCGTCCCGAAATCAGAGATCGGGGGGGAAAAAAAAAGGAAGTCCTCGCCTTTGCTTAAGAACACGAGCAAGAACCGCCACTGGGAAATTTATTTCGCGCAATATATCGCCACGTGTGATAATTATAGATCGGATAATTGACTTTTGCGGAACTCGCTGCAATTTTATCTGTTCTCTTTGGCAGCTTGCAATTTTTCACAATCAGCTGATAACGTATGATTTGCTAGGATTTCAACTAGAACGTTATCACAAGTGTCGGTTGTTTCTCCGATACGTAATTAACTAGTTTGTCCGCTAGTTTGTTTATCACTTTTTATTTGTCAATTTCTTGTTTTCCTTTTTGTTGAAATATTGGGTCATATATATATATATGTATTTGTCAAATTTCACATTTAATGACTTTATATGTTTCCGCTATTATGTTTTTTTCTACTTGTTCGCGTTTTATTTCATACAATCTGGCAAAAGATCAATAAGAGTTATTGTTTCGAGAATAAAATTTATATTGTATGCAAATCTTGCTTTCTCTCTGACGCGCTAAAGTTACACGTTACGTCTGCACAGAATGATCTTGCACTCGTTAAAGTGAAGGATGCGTTACATGATGCATTTTACGCAAGCGTGTGCATGTTCAGTACAATTAATCGTAGGTAGCTACAGAATATAACCTAATTTTCAAGCTGAATTTACGAGAGATTCATGTAATACAACGCGAGCGCGTTTTTTGTGACATAAATATAATCCGTGTTAAAATTGCTCTGACAAATATCTGATCAAGAGTCATCAAGAATCGTATTTTTGTAACAACGTTACGTTAGATTACATTAGCAGCACTTCATTAAACCCCGAGTAAATGAATATCGCTGGTCACACGTTCCATCAAGAGGGGAAATGTTCAATTTTCCTCGATCGTGGTAATAGATCGTGCAATAATCAATTTTACAACCGCGGTTGTGGGACGTTACGCAATCTCACGCGAAGATAAAAAAAAAAAAAAAGTCTATTCTCACCGTAATTCACCGTGATTTATGCAACTCTTCGAGGTTTTTCTTTGAATTCTCCTTAGAATTCTAGGCGTTATTAATTTTTTTTTTTTTTTACGACGTTCTCTGAATTTCAATTCTGTGTAACTGCAGTTGTAACAATCGGCAATTGACAATTCCGTGTGTTTGTTTTTTTTTCAAGTCTTCTTCAAGCGAACGTGTCGCAAATCGCTGAAAATAACTCGCGGAAGGAATCTTCGGTAACGAACCACACGCCCTACACCGCAAGTGTTGTCTCACGGAGAGCGCGCGAAAACTTTCTCGCCCAACGACGCGTCGATGAACGCAAATTGCCGGCGTAATGAGATACGCGATCAAGTTGGACATTAGGTAATAGTGGCGGTGCCCGCCCCCGGTCGTCAGAGGATGCCTCTCTCGACCCTGATGAGCCTAATAAAAGTGACATCATTACGCTCCGGCCGCGGCGCGCAACGAGCCTTTAACCCATACGACCGTACGTTCTGATTTTCATAATCTGGTTCACATCGTCGCACGCCGCTGGTTCGCGCGACTATCTGGCGTGCCTCTCTCAAAAGTGTTTTTTTTTTTTTTTTTTTTTTTTTAGTTTTTCTCATTTCTCACCGATCAATTTGGATATTACTCCTCTTTTATTGTTTCTCTCTCTCTCTCTTTTTTTTTCTTCAGGAGGATATTAATATTCCCAGCATCCTTGAGACTACAGTGTTTGCGGGATAGCTCATGTATTTGCCGTTTAAAATGCGACGCATTGAATGCAGCGAACAGCTGACAGAGTGTGTTCGATGAAAATAAACCTTCGATCTTCGATGATACAAAAATCGATCAGTCCGACCAGCGTACGTATTATAAGATTATTTTTAGATATTTCTTTTTCTGACCACGTCAATAGATATTTTGCGCGCGATTATATATTGTTGCTGCTACGTCGCACATTAGTTTGCGATTTATTTATAGAGACCTGCTGTGATAATAGAATCGAGTAGGATGGAACTTTACACGCGCGGTAATAAGCTTTCTCGTTCCTTCCTCGCCAGGACTTCGTCGTAAAAGTAGACCGACGGAGGTCACACTTTGTGTTCTACGAGAGCCACGTCATCGGTCTTACGAACAAGAAAGAATTCCTCTCGGACTCTATGAGAAAAAGCTCAGAGCGATTGTCTTCACGTTCTTTTCTTTTCGTTTGATTCATGTAACGGTCGCGGAAAACAGTAATAAGGTTTTTTTTTTTTGTAAAACTTCGGTCGAGCGTACGATTCGTCCTACTTTTTTCTTTTTAGAAGATTATTACACACGATTCCGCATTAACGCGGGATAAATCGTGTAAATTCTTGTTCGCGAGCATCGTGTGCATCGAATCGATTAATTAAATTCTTGCCGAAAAAAAATTCTATTCCAGATTCTTCCAAAGAATAATCTTGACTGATTAACTTTTTTTTGCTTTATTTTCTCGAACTCTACTCGATAAAATATAGCCTGACTCATTAAGTAAATTTTCAAAGTCCCATAAATGAAATCTAATTTGACGAGTAAATAAGGAAGCGAGATAGAAAAGCAAGTAAGACGAGATAAAGAAGATAAGAGAGATGGAGCAATCAGTGTAAATATATCGTAACGATCGGGCTTATCAAGCGCAGAGAAACGCGCGTTTAAGTTTCCAATGCAGTAACGACGCCACCGCGAATAATCGAGCAACGGAAATGGCTTTAACAAAGGCGATGTAGAGACGGTCTCTGGTTGCCCTTGACAGTGACAGATTGTTTGCACGACGGAGTATAGACCGTGCCATTTTCCGCCCTCGTCTCTTCCGATTCTCCGAGGATGCGGAGGCGAGTGCTTTGCGCACACGTCAACGCACCTGACATGGTTATCGATACCGATTATCAACGTCGTACTGCAACCCTTTGCTCTCGAGATTGTGATCTACTTTGTACCAAGAGAACATAGAGAGAGGGAGAGAGAGGGGGAGAGAGAGAGAGAGAGAGAGAAAAAGAGAGAAAGAGCAGAAGAGGATACGTTCTCTTCATAGTCCGGATTAATTAACTCCGATTGAAGTCCTCAGGATCATCGCTCAACCGATCGTGCGCAGATAGAGGAGGAAAATGAGAAATGGTGTTGCTCTCTCGAGGTCAATGCGAAACCTTATCGATTTACCGTTTGGCCGAGCGCGCAGTGTGGCCTTCGAGCGTGGAAACTGGCGAGAAAACTCATCGAGCGTTAATTCGAAATCATCGGCCAGCGAAAGAAAAATAAGAGAGATATTTATACACGCGCAGGTCGCTAATTATAATACCGAGATCCGATTTCCACACGAAGGAGTTCTACGGTCAGTTGAGCCGCGCCGATGAGTATTCTGCGAGATTTTTATCGGCGCACGTTAGAAAGTAGGATTTCGTACATTATACGTATACGAGATATACATAGCTCGGTTGGGTTTTTTTTTCGTCGACATATCCTTCGCGAGATTTGAAGTGCACAGTCAATATAGATCCGGTCTGCCGGCCGGTTAAGACTGGCACAAGCGTAAATATCTGTTGGGCGCAATGACGTAAGACGACGATAACGGTCGGAGGAGCTGACGTTACATTTAGTTCTGTAAAGGTGAGCAGATTGTGGAAAGGTTCGTGTTTCGCTTCGACTTGATCTCTCGAAATATCCGTGTCCGTCCCTATTGATGTAAGTGCGCAAAAATTTATTTCAAAAAGTCATGTTGTTGCAATCTTTTGCAAGACACTCGACTGAGCGGGGCGGGCGAGAGATGAAAATCACCGGGAAATACTTTTGAGAGATCTTTGTCTCGACCGATATCACGAAAGTTCATACAAACTTAATTCCTTGTGATATGGATCGCAGTGGTCATAACATCACGTCGTATTATCTAATCCTCGCTCAGGATTTGTTTATAAATGTGATATTTTGTAATGTGTTTATTTATTATTTTTTATTGCGCCTCCCATGACGGATAAAAGACTCTTTCTGACGAGGTCTTTCGGCACACGTTTTGAGTTTATTTTAAATTGGCTATCTCTTGTTTTGATTATACACTGTGTCTTGTTTAGTTATATATTGTTTTTTACTGACGATCTTCCGCATGTCAAAGACTCGAAGATCCAGGCGCGCAGGTCCTACGCCCTTTATTTCGTTATCTCGCGATTGTCCTACACTTCGCATCTAAAAGAAATACAAACAGTTTGTTTTTCCATATGATTTCCGGTCAAAAGAACTTTAGACGGTTCAGATGAAACAACTCTCTTGAATGAGAGAAAAATTCGTCAAAGCTGTTCTGTCATATTCTTCTCTTTTTCTCTGTCTCTCTCTGCACACACACACAGACTATCTGGTGAAAGTAGATTTTCAAGGGCTCACCGAATTGTGATGAAGCAATGTTGATGCAATACCGAGAGAGAGAGAAAGAAAAAGAGAAAAAGAATGAATCTGTTTTTTTCTCCCGCAACGCATCGCTTTCTTCCGTGTTCTTTCTTTCGTTACACTTTTCATTACGCCGCACTTAAGTCGAGTCAACTTAGCCAGACGAGAATAAGCTTTTGTTCCATTGTACGTGCGAGCGACGCTTTCTGAAAAGTATACGCTGACAGACGGGGCGACGACAACGACGACAATGTGTTTACTTTGCGGCGTCTCACCTTTGTGAGAACCATCAGAATTTATTTTTTTTGTTGTCGCCGCGTCTAGCTTGACAGACGTGTTTGAGGATTTTGTCTCGGTGTTTTTTTTTGGTTTTCCCTTTTCTTACTTTGCACGTGCTAAGAACGGCGGCGGCACCCGCTTCTCTCAACTGCAGCAGCCTCGGTTGCAACAGAGGGTGCGCGCGGGGGTGTTATCATGGTAACGGCTGATAGTGCAGCGCGCGCGGGAGCGGCACGGCGAAAATCGATATCTCCCTCATTCTGTATTCCGCGGAGGCAAGGATATGTTCTCTATCTGTGTTTCCTCCCCTTACACGAACGTGTCCCCGCAGTTAGGCCGCCGTTGCCCCCAATGCGGGACACGCGCGCGATCACATCCTGACGATCCTGCGGTCGACACAGAAAATATCGGGAGTCACTGTTGGAAGCTTCCGTTAGTATTTTTCTTGGTTTAAAAAAATGTTTTTATAAAGCAATTTTCTGTCGACGTGAGGAATAGGATTGAGTTTGTTCGAGAACGTGCACTTTCTCTTAAATTGCGCCGACGGTATGCCGCCGTAATTCATTGTGAAAGTCAATTATCTAATTTCGAGAGATAATTTCGCTACCGCATACGTTTCACCGATAAATATTAATATCTTTAAAAAAAAAAAAAAAAAAAAAAAAGATACAAAGCCAAGTATGTGTTTCTTAAAAAGTGTTGCTGTATCATTTGCAAAAGTTTGTAAATATTTTCGCTTCTTCCGCGCAAAATATTGGAAAGAAAAGCTCATGCCTAAGTAATCCGATGGTGTCTTATTTCGCGGCAGACGTTTACGACACACGAAGAGTCATACAAAACGTTTAACAAATTAAACGTTCGGATCGTGGTTGTTGCGCACTAGGTTACCTCTATTCCTGTATTCGCGAATAATCGATGGGAAATCGGGGTCGCTACTTCCCTCCCTTCTTTTTCCGCCGTTTAACCGCGTTTATTTGTAATTGATTACGCGAATGTAAATTTTTGAATTATCGGAAAACCTTTTTTGTTATTTTGGGAACAATGATCTCTCTGATAGAGTCACTAATCAATTTATTGTTTCTCACCCAAAATACTTTCTGTATTCGAACGAGAAAATTAATAATTTTCTCTCTCTTGTTCTACGAATACAATAGTTCTCGATTATTTATCTCTTAATCGTCATATTTTTCCAAAGAAGATATTTTAAAATTTCAGAGAATGGAAATATTCGTTGTCTCTTCTCACTCTTTCGAAATTAAAATTGAAGGTAATTAATCTAGTGGATAAACCCGACGTTTATCTTCATATAATGAAAACATCACATTGCGGGCTAATGTGATAGTTGAAAGGGGGTCTCGATCGTCGAGTGTGTTTCGGCCCTCGTGCCGGGCTTGCCAAAGTGTGCGTTTATCGCTCATTGGTCCCAATTAAATAAACAAACGTTCGTCAGGGTCATGTATAAAAGTCGTCTGTGCAGTTAAGGCCAGTAGGTCACCGGGGAAGCGCATCAAACGTTGTAACGCGCGAAATGTAACGAACAACGTGTGTATTGCACGACGCGAAGGACATTCTACTTCAGCGGGGTCTTGCAAGTTTCTCGGCTTCTGTCGGCTTTGATATGTTCGATACGCTCGTCACGATAAAACTCACAACCACAGTCTTCTCTCTTTCTCGTACCCGTTCCTGACCAGTATCGCGCGCTGAATATCAATTTCTGCTACTGCAATTAGATTCCCTCCTTCTCTATATTTGTAGAATCGCATAATACAGAATGAGAATGCAACAACGCACAAAAGAAGCGTAAGATCGATTCTATCTCGCTTCGCGCGCAAATTGTCAGTTGAGTCTTTGTTGACTTCAAGTTCGACTCGTCATCCTCGTTGTTGTCGATTCGAAGAGGCGATGACTGTTTGACGTAGCACTTGCAAATTCTCTTTTATCTTCTATATTCTTTCCATTCAAAACTATACTTGTGAGTATTTTTACGCAACTCTGTTAAGACGAGACAATTAAAAACGGACACGCACGGTGTATATCCGTGTCTTGACTCAATTAATCCGCAAGTCTAATTCCAGTTCTTGAATTACGTCATTTACGGTCGCTGCAAGGTTACAATGCAAGCGTGAAGTATATACGATCTATTGCAGATCGCAACGACTGACACCCACGCGCAATGCGACTTTTATTGCTGGAGAAAAAAGAAACATCTGTACGTAATGTATATATATGTGCCGCCACGAACCGGTGTTTCTCGTGTATTTTTACAAACGGAAACAGGATCCTCGCACAAGCACATCATTGCGAGAAAGGATACGCGCACGAGTTTTCGACCTTCGTCTCGATTTTTCGGTCTAGTGTGATGCCTGAAATTCTACACGATCTACAAAAACATGAATCTGCTTAAAAAAACGTTCCGTGCATAGCCCGAATCACTTTCTGAGATTAAAATCACGACGCGATTGCGTAAGTTTTGTTTTTCCACTTCTCAATGATCTCAAAATTGTTCCGATAAAAAACCGAATAAAAATGTATGTTTAGGAGAGTTTATTCATATATAAGTAAAAAATAACTGATAAAAATAAAAAAAAAAAAAAAAATATTAAGATGAAAAGAAGAACTGTAATGTCCAATATCTCGGTGAACGTTATTACGTTTCAAACTGTTGCAAGCGTCCGCGAGATGCTTGAAAATGATAAATATAAAATTACACTTGCGTATCTGTGTTCTCTCTCTCGGAGAATCGCGTTACATGTTGACGCGAACGAAATCAAGTCTCGCCGTTGGCTCTCGACGACGAACATATCGTGAATTAACGAATCAATGTAAATACACATTTGTATACATAGTTCATTCTTTAATATCATTTATCAAAGACGAGAGTGACGAGCCATGACACTCCGCGCGTTTCGACACGTGTTTACGATTCCGGCAATGCCTTAAACCGGTTAGAAGTCGCACCGTTGGTTAATTTACTGACAGACTGACACACGCCACGAGCGAAGAAGCGAGTTTTACAGCCGTTCTCTATGAACCGGTCCAAGTTAAATGGCAATAAATCCGCACACGCACGTCATCGCACGAAGTCGAGTTCCGCGAGAATTACAAGAGTCAATGTCGGCGTCACATCGTAACTTTATCGCTTCTTTGCTCGAGCATCACAATGAAAAGCTGCGCGCCAAATAAGGGCAAATTCGTGCGAAGTCGCGAGGCGACAATAAATAAATTCGCCTTCCAGAATCGCGACGTGTGTCGTCGTAAAATTCACACCTCAACGCGTGTGGACGACGTGTTTTGCTCGTCTTCGCGGCAAGACACACGCTCGTCGTTGAGAATCGAGTCGAGATCGGCGATCAGCTCGAAGCACGGGAAAAAAAAAAGACTGTACGGATTTAACGCCGATGGAATTCACGGGTTAACGGGACTTCTTGTACGCCGCGAGTGTAGAGCGCGTATAAAACGAGATTGCACCTGACCGATTAGTGGCGCGAAACCGGTGCGAGTCTATACTTGAACTGATGCGCGTGTGACGGGAATGTGACAACAGAAAGGGAAAATTGCTCGCTGTTGTCTTTTGTTGTTTTTTTTTTTTTTGCATATTTGTATTCATGCGGAATGTGCTTTTTTTCTGATAAAAAAAATGCATGCCGACGTAATGATGGTTGACTGAAAGCGAAGTGGAATTAAAACGCGGTTGCATATCCCGTTGCGTTTTTCGCTCCGCTGACGTGTCATTTATGCAGATTTTATTTCGCTGGTAATTGCGTACAGTCGGCCGTTTGGCATTTGCCGCCGGCTTTTAAATTGAATCGAACGGTCCTCACCGACGTCCTCGAATTTTTGTGTGATTTCATTTCTTGTTTAGACCACGGGAACCGATTGAAACGTGAATCTTTTATGATTCCACTCGAATGTTCGTTTTTCAAGTCACGGACTCTTTGCGCAACCTGATATTTCTCTGTTGTAATGACATTCAAGAATGACAATGTAAAGGAGTGTTACAAAAGGCAGAACGTGTGAGAAAAAAAAACAAAACCAGATCTGCGAGCAATAGTGCGAAATATAGTCTGAAAGTTATCAGTTGCGACGAATCTCTATTTCTCTCCTCTCTTTCTCTCTCTCTCTCTCTCTCTCTCTCTCTCTCTCTCTCTCTCTCTCTCTCTCTCTCTCTCTCTCTCTGTCTGACAATTGGAGCGATGCCATCGCGACAATAACGTGCCGACAATGACAGTTTCCGCGGAATTGTGACAACAAACGTGAGCGGAAATGTTTTGTCAGCGGGAAACAGAATGATTGACCGGCGTGCGGAATTACCGACACTCGCGAGTAAATATCGATAAACGCATTAAACACCGTATCGCGTTTCTTGCTAGCCTCGTCGATACAGTACGACGAAAATTAATTAACACTAGAATTACAAGCAAGTTATTTACAAAAGATCGTTGACGCAAAATATAAATTGCTTCGGTCGAAAGAAATAGTTTCGTATTCTATTTATAAATCTGCTCAGTTTTTTTCCAAACACACTTGTTTTCATTAAATATGTCGACACGTGTGTGTCACGTTACTTTCTACTTCAAGTCTCGGATTTCCTTTTTTTCTCTCTCTCTCTCTGCTTCTCACAGTATTATTAACATCGAACCATCCTATTTTCAATTGCCAATCCTCTAATAAACCGATGTCATTAATCTTCTATCCGCTGCAATATCGTACGCATTACTATGGTATCGCGGACAACATTGCAGTTGGTCACGCAGAGTTTTAACAAGATTCCGATAAACTTGGATATTATTTTTTTTTATACTCTTTTTTGTGACCGTTCACATCTATTATCGATTAATCGAAAGGAGGACAAAAAGCGGACCGACGAGATGTAATATCGAACTTCGATTTTCTCGGAATTTAAAATCCAATGTGGAAAAACCGGTTTAATATGATATTCCTTAAAGCGATCACGAAGTTGAATCGCGGTTTAAACAGAGCGAACCGAGTTCCTCTTTTGTGTCTTCCGCTTTTGTGTAACCGGAGAAGCACTTCTCCTTTCATTTCTCGTCTCTCTCGCCTAATCCTAATAATGGATATTTAAATGCGCTTGACCTTTCACCGATCTTTTGTCTCTCTCTCTTTTGTCGCTGCACAAAGTGACACACACACACACACATACATACGAACCTGGAGGCACGTTTTCCCCCGGGAGAGAGACTTTACAAGAGTGCGGAAGTCGAGTGCAGTGTGAAATGAGCATTATCATCACGTAAACGGATATGCCACGGAACCGTTACGGTTACTTGAAGCCGATACATCGGGTGCACGAAACGAGTGCGGTAGGCGCCGAGGTCTCTTGCGTAGTCATTGCCCACAAAACTGTTTCGTATTACCACCTCGGTTCGCAAACTTCATCTATCGTTTACATCGATTGAGCGAGCAATTTCACAACGCATCTTTATAATATAACTACGCCACATCCGTATGTGTCTGATGTGTGAGCATTTACTGTGCTCAACTTGCACCGTTGCTCTCACGCGATCGAGTTGATAAATTTACGAAACTTTTATTTTAACTTTTATTTTTGCTAATTTTATTCAATATATTTGTGACAAAAACTTTAATTTGAATATCAAAAACTAACTAGCATTTTCTTCCAATTTATTTTCAATTAATTTAAGGATATATAAAAAAATACGCGTGTTGGATATGCGTGTGTTGTTTTTTTTTTTTTTTGTTTTTTGTTTTTTTTTCTTACAAAGCGCACATTGTCGGAAAGAACGCTGGAGTTTACGTTTTCTTCTCGTTTGTTTGCCGGACGAACCGAAGCGAAAACACGTTAGCAGCAGGAGCAAAACCGAGCCGAGGTCCAGTTATACTCGGTCTCGTGTTAAAGACACGCTCGGTATAGTAAGCGGAAACGTAATCACAAAGCCCGAGGAGCGGTAGCGGTCTCTCTAACTCGCTGCTCTGTGCGTTATACGAATGCGAAGTTAGCATAGACGTGGATATGTAGCGCGAAACTATGCGTGGTAGGTAGTTTTTTTTTTTGTGTTGCCGGCGCTATCATAAACGCAATTAATACGTTGTAGGGGAAAGGTGTGCTCTGTTGCGTGTAATCGCCGGAAAATCGCGCACATTTTTTGCATAGCTCGGTCGCATAGCCGACCTGGTGGCGGAAAAATGGGGAGAAACCAGAAAGGGAGAACGGTGTTTAACCCTTTGCGGGCACGGCACGGCCGCTTTGCAAGCCTCTTTTCTTTGAAGCGATAATTCTCTCTTCGCAGTTTGTACGCTGTTAGCGAATTATATTTTTCTGGATTTCCGTAAAAACTTTCACATTAAAAGTAAATTCGAGTTCACACAAAAAGCTGAGCATTGCGTCTGCGGAGTCGGCGGAACTTGTCTTCGCTATTGCCGTGCGTTGTCATGCGTCACTGACTCCGTCCAGGAGCGAGCGGATAGTCTCTCGTCTCACCTGCGTCAAATCTCAATTGCAGATGCAGCAGAAGAACTACCTCGCCTTGGGACTGCTCGGCTGCGTCCTGTTGTTGTCGGCGACCGCCGCGGACAACAGCGTGTACGTAATGTCCAAGTACGGTCACCAACCGCTTACGTCGACCACACTCAAGTGGCTGCCAGTGGCGCACTATGACCTGAGCGAATCGAAGGAGATAGTCATCGGCGGCTTCGAAAACGTGCCAGATGGCGAAGGTGCGACATAACGCCTTATTATGCGCCTCGCATTATCTTCAACATTACCCGGCGGCAATTACATCAATCAGAAGAATGATACTCATTCGCATTAATTTATTCCTCGTCGCTAGAATTAAGTCACGAACACAAATTAGATTTTTCATGTTAATAATAATTAATTAAGCTCATCCGATTGTTTTAATTATGTGTACAATAATATGTTATTATTAATATTACAAAACTTTCACACACGCGGCACAAAACAGACACTTACGCTAATCAAGCGGAGAAATCCGAGGCGAAGAAACGGCCGTTCTACGTGTGTCGTGCGATCCACGGCAGCGTCTGGGTGGCCGGCACGCAGAAGGGCAACAACACGACGTGCACGGTTACGTTACACGGTAAGGTGAAGTCGTTTGTGAAGTACGAGTTGCTGGAGAACATTGACGCAGCCGCGCGAATCTCTTGGCTACAATGGGACAAGTACACGCAGCCTCATCTGGGTACGTTGTACGTGGAGAAGAATGAACTGATCGCTCGATACGTCGTCCCGAAAAATGACAAGGAACCGCGATACAGCCACTACATAGGCACGCTCACCGCGACCGACAATTACTTCAACAACATCGTCTACGTGAACGAGGTGAGAGTTTTCGCTTCAATGTTGGTCGGTTTAACGATGTCATAGCCGCAGTTGTGTATTTATCGAGATTCTATCTTTTTTGTTTTTTTTTTGTTTTATAGTACGGTAAGGAAGAATCCGCTAAAGAAGGCGAGCTGTTGGTAGAGACCGAGCCGATTCGTTACGAGCTGAGCGGCGTTAAACTCAACTGGTCTAAGAAGCGCGACATCAAACGCGTACCTCGCGTACTCAGCCAGGTGACAATCGTCAACCACAGACAGGAAAAGGCGAACATGGCAGAGGCTTGTAGTTATTCGTACAAGTACTCGGTCTACTGGGGCCGCAGATACGCCGTTCTAAACGGCCTGAGCACCACGATTAAACTGGCCAACGGCACATCCTTGCCGAACATAACGTGGGGCATGCGTGTCGAGGAAAATCGCACAGATATTTACACGTGAGTATACTCATAGAATTGCACGGTAGATCAATTCAACGATTATAGATTCTGACATGTAATTTTTGTTTGATTCTAAGACATAACGCAAAATATTTAAGTGAATTCGAATAAATTTGTATTTTTCTCTATAACTTCATTAAAATTTCGTTTACGTTGCATAATCACAAAGATCTAGAACAAGTCCGCACTTTCTCGCTTCGCATTTGATAAATAAAAGAGAAATAATCGCAAAGATTAATCGCACGAACATTCCGCCCGTCATAACTGGAATAAACGGTCTACAGCGGCGTCCGTAATCTCATCTGCACATCTATGTAATTACATATAATTAGAAGATAGGTTTATTCTGCAACGTGTAACCGCGCGCGTTTCTCTTTCTCTCTCTTTCCGTCTCTCTATCTCTGTAGCCCTCCGAGTACTTCATTGCTTCCTGTGTATCATTGAAGTTAGCGCGCGGCGGAGAGTCTGGAGTGCACTTTGCACGGAGACTTCGTGCTACTCTTTCCCGCTCGCCAGAATACTCCGCAGCGCGCAGCTTAAGTGATGCTTCAACGCAACGCAATTACGATATGCCTGTGCATCAGATCCGCGCTCCACTTGCATTGCGCGATATTTGTGTAGCCGATGCTACGCAATGTGCTAACGTATTTGTTTCAACTCTGTTTGATCGAGGTGGCAACCGGCATTTTTCAAAAATAAAATTAGGTTCAAGTAGGATGTAAATTTAGATTAAACTGTTTAATTAAACTGTTCTTTCCACATGAGAAAAGCACGTTCTATTATCTTATTTAAGAGATTTTCATGAGGACATAAGTTATTTTGACTATGGAAACTTACGTTGCAGTGTCTCAGTCATCTTAGAGCCCGGCACAGGTGTAAATGTGACCCTGAAAGCTAACTACACGGAAATGGAGGTGCCCTATACCGCTACGTTGGTCTCGCATTATGAGGACGGTATGACGTTGCCGCGCGTGATCACCGGCATTCGTCAAGAAGAATCGTTGTTCGACATTACTCCAGAATTCGGACCCGTCTATTTTCTAAGTAACTTTAGTCTAGTACCGACAACCGTTGCACCGCCTACTACAACCGAGCTGCCGACCACGACGACGACGACAACGACGATGATATCGACGACACTGGAGACAACCAGGACAACATATCGACACCGCAAGACAGACATGGCGGATCACGATGAAAATTCAGTTCTATCGAAAAATACAGATCTGTCGACCAGCATGCAAGGCGACGACGGTGGTCCGTTGTCGCTTAAGAACAAGGTAGATATGGCTCATGGCAACGCCGCCACGTTCAAGTCGACTCTGTTAACGCTCGTCGCATCGTCATTGCTATTGCTTATCCTTCACAGAATCACGTGAAGATCTGATTTGCGCGTGTCCTATCCATTGTCCCTAACGTTAAAAAATTCCTAAAATTCCCGCGCAATAGTAATATAATAATATAACCCACAGTAGGCGAACCGAATACAAAAAAAAATTTCAAAAAAAGACAAAAAAACTCTGAGAAAAAAAGAACAAAAATATACGCTGAAGAAAATTGTTGCAATTTCGTACGTAGCGATTATATAACGCGAATAAACCTTCTTATTTTGAACACACCGCTCGATCGCGATCGGCATAGCGGTATATATGCTTGCCTTTAAACAAAAAACTCAATATCTAATAATATATATATGATATATGTAAATCTACATTATTATATATATTTATATATTTATCTCTCTCTTGGATAGAAAGAGAGAGAATTGTCTTCGCGATGAAAACTGATCACGAAGATGAGTTTAAGTACAAGAGAAAAAGGAGAGAGAGATTGCAGTGACAGAGATGCGTCAACTCTGACAGAGGTGAGTCAACTTTGATCGAAGCAAAAAACGTTTAACGTTCACTCATTATCTTGTTAAACAGCCGATCGCGTAACTGTTACATTCCGTCTTTTTCTAATCTCCCCGCTGTGAATCGACTCTCCAGCTATGATATATGTCCTATGCCTTCGCAAAATAATCTAATTCTAGATCCTTTAGAAAGACACTAATCGCTTTGAAAGATGATAGCATTCTTTGTATCTAAAGAAAGAGAGAGAGAGAGAGAGAGGGACAGAGAAAAAGAAATAACTGATGCGAATAATGTCTTGGATAAAGTAATAGCGTATACGTCGAGTTGGGAAGTGAATAGAAGTTAAGCAACCGAAGAAAAATGATCGCAAGACACGCGAGTTAATTCAGCGCCACGATATATTTTTGAGATTGCCGTTTAATTTTAGAAGATTGTAAAATTTATATAAAGATAGCAAGTAAGAGAAATAACATATATAGAGTGTAAAGTGGATGGGTACACACACATACACACAATGTCGCGAGTAATTAAACTAATTCGCTTTGTGTTTTAAAGTTATCTCGAAACAGTCGTATAAAACTAGACAATGCATAAAGTGATTAATGCAATAATCACATTGAGAGGATGTAGACATACAGAATTATTTGCAAAGTGCTTGCATAAGATAGATACTTCGTTACAATATGAATCTAAAATTTTTTTTTATCTTAAACGAAGTTGAATAAATAAATTTGTATGTACCCATCTCTTGCCAGTGTAAAGTGATAGGATTTGCAAGTTTCCTAGAGTATTGTTGAAGAAGATTGTAAAGACAGAAGAAGGATAAATGAAACAGAAACCATTGGTACATATATATATATATATTATATTATATTATATATATATATCTTAATACTTTGTTACTAAGAGAGGATAGAATATTTTGGTACGCGTGCGAAATATAACAATATTGAGTTCGATGTTTCGCGGGAAGCGTTTTGTTCACTTGAAAAGACTAAACGATGAGATAATATTTATCGTTTTTCACATACACAAGATTGCGTTACCGGCGTTTTTTTTTTATCTACGTATGTATATATAAAATATGTATTTCTATTACATGAGATATATAGTCGTAACTGTGTAGTAAATGCTTATTTATATATATAAAACATGATTTTATAGATATTTTCTCTATCGATAGTAGCGTTACAAACGTACAATTCTTATATTTTACTATTAAATTGTAATGTGGTTAGAATTAGCGCAAAGCACTTTTTTTTCGGACTAAAACGTCTCCCGTATCTCAAACGACGTTTCTCGACGTCGAAGCCTAATCACGCCTGTTGTGATATTCAGTAAAAATCTTACGTAAACACACGACACAAGAAGGAAGGAAAACGTAAGTACACTGTTGAAACGATTAATCAATTACGAGAGAAAGCAATAAATTTGTTGCGAGATTGAAAGACTTGTGTGTTCGAAGAAACGACAAAAAACAAAATAAAGTTATATGTGCAGTATTTCCTTGACATTCCGTATGAGCTCTTGAGAAACGATAAGAGATAGTGGCGTGTACAAGTTAGAATAAATTCAAAGGTGAAGGACGCTGTACGTTTATATGGTCTGTGAGCTCGTAAATCTATTCTCAGTAATTGCTTTTTGACAACTCGTTCTGCCAGTAGGCAGACATAAATGTTCTAAGCTAATTATCGGCATCAGTAAAGCCAAGAACTGTTCTAAAGATATATCTGTATTCAACACAGATGTATTGTTTGTGAATATACTACTGTATTGTACATTATCATGTAAATATAAATAAATGCTATGTACATACAAAAAAGAACAACTTCTCATCTAGGCAGCTAGATGCTGCCAGTTTTTCCTTGAACATCACGAGTGAACAAATTTAGAAAACTCAGCCGAGAAAACAGACTGCATATTTTTATTTGCAAAAGTTATTAACAATATTCTGTACACATAAGAGAGGATCATGTTAGCGTTAAAAAAATAATATAAAACAGTATTTTTTAATTACTGAGAAAGAGTTATGTTATCAATCTCATAATTTCTTATTTGATAACTCAAAGAATATGTAAGTTTTCAAAGAATATGCCAGTTTCCAAAGCATCTTAAATATCTTTTCAGTAGAAAATTTAATATTATGTGTATTAACTATTATATATAAGTATAACAATTATATATCCTAAAACTGTAATAATAATAATAATAATAATAATAAAATTGTCTTGAGACTTACCAAGGACACCATATTGTTGCGGAGTAAGTCTTACATCTTCATCCACACCTCCTGGCACGGAAGAAATGAGCGATGCACGATCACTAATATGACTCCTAGTACTGGCCTCACTTCTTCTTGCCCAAGATGCCTGTGACAATGCATCTATATTTTCCACCAACAAGAAACATTGAATTGCTTTATTATAAACATTAATAGCTTATAAATACATATGTAAAAGTTATATTATGTATTTAAATTTAAAATCAGTTTATATTATATAAGCTGATTTATATTATATAAACATGACAGTATTATAACGATAATATAAGAGAATTACCAAAATTAGAATTTTTGAAACTTGCTAATCTTGTTTTGTAGTGTTTCCGAGAAGGCGGCAAAGGATGTCTTCGTCGTCTTTTCAAAAATTGCGCTAATCCGCCTAGTAATACTGAACCACCAGCAAAGCAGATAATAAAAATCTGAGAAAATATATGCACACGATTAACAAGCATACACTTGTGCGAGATGGATTTGAATAATAAACAATAATATTTTTACGTAGACAATACACTTTTATGTGACTTTGCATTATTACATAATGATCTCGAATGTGCATTTAATGAAAATGTATTTACTCTAACCTCTCAAAAGCACCGATAACTTGCTCTAACCTTTTGTGTGCGAGACAAATGTATCGCCGGTAATAAAGCTATGTAGCGCTGATATAACGCGCTGTAGAATTGTCGTATATTAAAAACGGACATTGTCATTCACTCGGTTACAAACAAGTATTAACCAAATTTCATCCCATCCGAACAGCTCGACATTACTGTCAACCACAGTCATCAAACTCAGAGATGGGAAACGCGGCACCAGGTCTCGGTTTTAGTTCCTTTAATAATCCAGCTGGCGCTTGCCGAAGCTTACTATTGGATCGTGATGTCGATCAGGTTACATCGCGCGTTGCAAGGAATTACGGGGAGTCGCCACACTCGACGACCTTGCTTTGACATTGGGAGGTTGACTCGCGATTTCAAGTTCTCGCGTTTATTGAACGACGGTCGATTACACGACGTTAGTTATTCCGTTAATAAGAGGTTAATAAGAGGTTTTATATCCGGCGATATTCCCGTTTTCCTTGAGAACACCGCGTTAAATAAGACTACAGAGAAAAACACCGTCGTTATGGCACTCAACAAGCTTAGCATCGATAAAGTGGACTTGACGGATAAGAGAGTGCTAATACGGTATGTTTTTGAACAAAAATTTCGTTCAAGGAAAAAGATTATGTAAGAGATGAGAAAAAGTCAATGACATTCAACAGAAACTTGACAGAATAATTTGTTTTTTAGGGTTGACTTCAATGTTCCGCTGAAAGAGGGCAAAATAACGAACAATCAAAGAATCGTTGCTGCACTGGATACAATAAAATATGCAATTGATAAAAAAGCCAAGTCGATTGTTCTCATGTCTCACCTGGGCCGACCAGATGGAAAGAGAGATGAGAAATATACTTTAAAACCTGTGGCTGAAGAGCTGAAAACTCTGCTAGGAAGGGAAATTGTGTTTTTGAATGATTGTGTGGGATCTGAGGTAGAAGCTGCTTGTGCTAATCCAGCACCTGGTACTGTAATTTTGTTAGAAAATTTAAGATTTCATATTGAAGAAGAAGGAAAAGGAGTTGGTCCTGATGGAAGTAAGGTATAAAAAGTTTTAATTTTTTAAATTAAGTTTTTTAAACACAATCATTTAGAATTTGAAAGTATAATATAGATTGCTTTATAGAGTTCAGAATTCAGAGATATAATTGATTGATTTTAATTTAGATTAAAGCTGATAAAGACAAGGTTACTGAATTCAGAGCATCTTTAAGAAAACTAGGAGATGTGTATATTAATGATGCTTTTGGAACTGCTCATCGTGCTCATAGTTCCATGATGGGAGATGGATTTGATATAAGAGCTAGTGGTTTTCTATTGAAGAAAGAACTTGAGTACTTTGCGAAAGCTCTAGACAATCCAGAAAGACCATTTTTAGCCATACTTGGAGGAGCTAAAATTGCCGATAAAATTCAACTAATTAATAATTTGCTTGATAAAGTAAATGAAATGATTATCGGAGGTGGTATGGCTTTCACATTCTTAAAAGTATCTAAAAATATGAAGGTAGATAAAATTTAAAAAAAATTAGGAAAAAAACAATTGTAAAAACGTGATTGTATTTTGAATGTTTATATTTATGTGATTCTAGATTGGAAGTTCCTTATTTGATGAAGAAGGCTCAAAAATCGTGAATGACTTGTTGGACAAAGCAAAAAAGAACAATGTTCAAATACATTTACCTGTAGATTTTGTAACTGCGGATAAATTCGCAGAGAATGCTGCGGTAGGAGCTGCGGATATCGAAAATGGTATACCTGACGGATGGATGGGTCTCGATGTTGGCCCAAAATCGAGAGAATTGTTTGCCGGTAAATTTCAAAGAATGAACATTTAATATACAAACTTGATGTATTAGGAAAAAAAAATATATATTATATATATTATATTTGCAAATGTATTTTTATGCAGAACCGATTAAGAGAGCAAAAGTCATAGTGTGGAACGGTCCACCAGGAGTGTTTGAATTCGAGAATTTTAACAAAGGCACGAAGAGTCTGATGGATAATGTCGTTGAAGCTACAACTCGAGGAACGATCACTATTATTGGAGGCGGAGATACGGCGACGTGCGCGGCTAAATGGAAAACGGAAGATAAAGTAAACCACGTAAGCACTGGCGGTGGCGCGAGTCTGGAACTTTTGGAGGGCAAAGTGTTGCCCGGAGTCGCCGCTCTCTCTCCATCGTAAATCAGATTTTCCTTGTAACGAATCTTCCTGTAAAAAAAAACATCCTTGTCAAAGAAAACCTTATTGTTTCATTATGTGAAATGAGTAAAAACAAGAATAGAGTAGAATCTATTCCTTATCTCTGATTTATCAGAGTGTAATTCCTCCTTGGAATTCTAGCATTCTTTTAATAGAGAAAAGAAGAAAGAATAGAATTGTATTTTCATGCTTGAGTGTAGAATACTACAAGAAAGTGAGTGTATAATTATCTATAATTGTAAAACGCAGAATTATGTATGTTATACATAGAAAATATTTATATACACATATAAATTAAGAGAATATAAAAATCAATGATTATAATAAGAATTATTAAGTAATTATGAACAAAAAGTCAAGTTGTTAAGATGTAATTATCCCCGCACGGTAAAAAGTTCACTTATAGTTTCACGAACTTGAGATTCTGCTGCAGAACATTCGTATTAAAGTGTAGGTATTTATATTTGTGTTTTATTTATAGATATATTTTCCTTTTAATCTTAAATGATATTTTTATGCGGAAAAAATTATATACATTTAAATGTATATATGTAACATATGAGAGAATAAGCTCAAAAGAAATAATTTTATAACAATATATACGTATGTTATAAGATGTAAATATGTTAAAAAATAAAAAAAAAATTATGCATATTGAAAAATAAGTCTTGTATACAAGGACAAAACTATCATTACCTAAATTTCTGTTGGGCCAGATTTGTAATGGTCGCGTTCAGAAAATTGACTAATGCGATTGGTCGAGTTCTAACTTACAAGTCGCGACATTGCTGCTAAACGTGGCCATTTAGAGCTTGATGGAGCGCGCGCAGCTTTTATAATTCGCCTATCTTGCTTCTTTATTCTTTCGTGTTCATCAAGCATGGCGGCGACTGTGGCAGTGAAGGATGTTAATACTTTTCTCAGTCAGAAGCAAAATGTTGCTGACAAAGACCTCGCCGGAGAATGGGCGCAGCTCGAGGAGCTGTATAATAAAAGGTAATTGAAATACACAATATTTTATATGATGAGGACTTTATTATGTAAAAAATAACGGACATGTCCCTTGATCGACTCCGGTGACTTGCAGGCTTTGGCATCAGCTGACGCTTAAATTGGAGACGTTCGTGAAACATCCAACGCTCCAACAGGGAGATAATCTCGTGCAATTATATACTAACTTTCTCTCAACGTTCGAAAATAAGTAAGTGTTTTGTAGTTTATAAACTTTATATTTTAAAATATAAATATATCTTTGACTTCTTTTTCTACATGTTCTTTGTGTCATATATCAGTTGTGTATTATTGTACTTGTTATTTGTATTATTCTTGTTTGCTATTACTAATATTATTATTGTTCTCTATAAAGGATAAACCCGCTGTCATTTGTGGAAATATTGGCACATGTGATACAACAATTTCCAGATAAACAAGAGGCTATTAAGTTCTTAGAAAAAACTGAAGCCAAGGTTCAAAGTAATAATGAAGCTGTTGCTCTCTGCAAAGTTCTTAAAGGACAAATATTATTGGATAAATTAAACAATCAGGAACAAGCAAAAAAAATTATAGAAGAAGTAGAAACTATGCTGGATAATGCTGATGGTATTACAGCAGTTCATGGACGTTTTTATCTTCTAGCCAGCCGGTTGTATAGATTACAAGGCAAACATGCAGAATATTATCGCACAGCATTGAGGTAGTTTTATATGTAATTTGTGGAATATAATATATATGGTTTTTATTATTAGAATTTTATAGTATTTTATAAAATTTGTTATACTTACAATATTTCCAATACATGTTTTATTTATCTTCAAGATATTTAGGTTGCATTGAACTGAGCAGTTTGAGTAGACAAGATCAGGAACAACACGCTTTTTTCCTTGGACTTGCAGCACTCTTAGGCGAGGGAGTTTACAATCTCGGAGAATTGCTTGCGCATCCGGTCTTAGAATCGTTGAAGGGGACGCCGAATGCCTGGCTTGTCGATTTGCTACAGGCGTTCAACGCCGGCGACATTGTCGCGTTGGAGAGACTAAAACCACAGTGGAGCAAAGTGGCCGATTTAGCGGCGCAGGAATTAAAACTGAGGCAGAAGATTTCTCTTTTGTGTCTCATGGAAATGACTTTTAAACGGCAAGCCAACAATCGGTGTGTACATCGCAACTCATAATATTTATTGTCTTTGATGAGCAGAACATTGCAAAAATGATCGTTTATAATATTGAATATTGGTAATTCGATAATATAACTTATTTCAGACAACTTACATTTGCGGAAATTTCTCAAGAGACCCGCCTGCCCCTCGGCGAAGTGGAGCTATTGGTAATGAAAGCTCTCGCTCAAGGTCTTGTGCGAGGCGCCATAGATCAAGTAGCAGGAACCGTCAATATGACTTGGGTCCAGCCGCGTGTTCTGGATCGCAGTCAGATCGCCGGAATGGTGCAGCGTCTTGACGGATGGTGCAAGGATGTTAGCTCAATGGAAAAACTTTTGGAATCCAGAGCGTCTGAGATTCTTACACTTTGAAAATTTCTTCCGGACCATGCCTTTGACTTATTTGTTTGTTACGTCAGCAGAGCTGATTCATGCACTTACACAATTATGAAATTGTCTCTTATCATATGTCGTCAATAAATATGAACGCTTATTTCTTAGATGTTTTTTAGTTTTTCTAAATTAGAAAGAATCATCCCAAGAATATATCGGTAAGGAAAAGAGCTGGAAATAACATTGTTCAGAGTAAAAACAAAAACTTAAATATTTTTATTTGAAAATTCGTGAAAATACATTACATATATACGTTCAAGTTTTTGTTTTTTTCTATTTCAATAGATAGAAGACAAAACAAAATAACAAGGTACTAAATAAAGTCATGAAGATTTAAGTACATCCTTATTCTATATCACATAGTTGACTTTCCTTTCATTAACATTTCTTGATGTGTTGTTTGCATGTATATTGCTTTAATGTCCTTACACGAGGAAGCAACGAAATCCCCTTTTTGTAAATGATTTTGTTGAATGATTGCTTTTTTTCTCTCCTCTCTTTTTCTTTCTCTCTCTCTTTCTCTCGCTGCTTATCAAAACTTAATAATATTGTTGGAACATCAAATAGATAAAGCTGTCTACTTATGTAGCGAGATATTAAGATGTAAATTGCAAATGCATTTTCTTTCCCCATTCACAATGGGGGATCACGTTATTCTTTCAATCTATATCTTTCAATTTTGTTTGAATGTTGTGCAAATCTAATGGTTTATAGACTAGAATTTTCTCTTTCAGGTCCATATAGTTCTTTAATCTGGAGACAGCATAATCCTAAAAAGTCATCAAAAGTTTTAACATTTTTCCAAACAAACAAAGCTATAGTTTATATAAAGATAGGAAAATAATGCAAAACATTACCCAATAACCAAACGGAATTTGTGATAGTTTTGCATTCACGATACCCCAGAGGCCCCATAACAAGTGACTAGCTAGTGAAAATACCCTCACTTCCATCATGACGCGTTCTTCTTCCGCAGATCCTTCTTTTCCCACAGTTTTCAGATATGTTCTTACAAAGTGAAGCTGTATCGAAAAAAAAAAGACAGGTTTTAAAGATGCGGATTAAAGAGAAGAGATATATAAAGGGTCTAAAAAATTAATTATTGAAACAAGAGTCTCTTTTTGACAGTTATTGAAATAACTTCTTTCTCGTTAACAGATAAACTGTATAACAAAATAATTTAATGAGATGACAATATTATAGTAACTATTCAGCTGTCCAAGAGTAATGTCAAATTGTTAGAATAATGCGAACAACTAGACATACACAAAGTTTGGATTATTAACAAATGAGATACACAAAAAAGGAAAGCTTTGTGAGAAAAATTTGAAATTATATATGGAATAATATGAAATATATATATATAACTATAAATATGTATAGGTAACTATACAAGAATAATACGAAATATGTATATATAAATATATCAAGAAGAGTTTTATGTATTTTCTCATTTAATAATTCAGTAATTATTTGTCATATATTGATGTTAAAAGAAAAGAAAATATGATTTCATAAAAATTATTTACTCCTATCTATAATGTGTGCAATTAGGAGAGAAATACGTATTTTTTATAATTCTTTTAACAATTATGTATATCACTTTTTTGACGACTGTAAATCCCTATAAGTTATTGGCAATAATGGCCTGTTAAGTTACTTGAGTAGTTTTTAATCTAATTACTGCACGTTCAATTATGCGTACAGAATAGCGCGTCGGTTAAAGTGCTTCAATAACGAAGATAACACACTTTTACCGCTTTTTTTTCCGAAAAAAAGTACATTCATAAAGATACGCAGGCTACGAATTGACTAGTGAGTATACAGGTACTCGAATGTTGTAGAGGAGCGGATTGATGTTGTTGTCAAGACGGTGTCATCAGTGGCATTCTGGCTCCATAAACGTAGAGCATGACCGAGAGTCAGGATCCATCGCACAGACTGTTTTCACATTGACGGCCATTTTTTTCTCTGATTGCAGGCATCAGCCTTGTCTTGGCAGATTTGCGGTCCTGTGAAACTAATATATACACACGCAACACACGCCAAACCGATATCCTACCTACTGCGTGTTTTGGCACCGAATAACACATTTGCATCCTCATCATCGCGTGCAACTACTACGTCAGACAATTTTTACCAAACAATATGCACACTATTATAAATGCATTTTAATTAAATCTCTAAATGAAATCTGTTTGAATTAGAAAAAAAATGTTCGATCAATGTTATATATGTATTAAAATATGAGAACAAATTAAATGAAGTAACTTATTGTTCCCTAATTAGAGAAAATATCTATTTCAGTATCCGAAAATCACAAAGTTCCCTTCGTTACTGATTAATTTCTGTTATCGACTCAAATATAATTGTCAATTTATTATCGAACGTCTTTTACTTTTGCTATATAGTATCAGTGACAATCTACTTACGAAAAACTTCATGATATGATAACAATGAATAAAAAATATTGAACGGGTAATCAGAGGAGATCTTACCGAAATGTTTCATTTTCTGTCTTCCCACCCCTTGGTTATTTCAAACTTACCTTCTGCTCCTTTGTAGGACCACCTGCAGGACGTTCGTGAAAGAAAGGATAGTCTGGTGACGTGTAATCGTACTGCCATTCCATGAAATGATTGGCGATATCGAATCCTCGATAATTGTAGGAACAATACTCGAAGTCGATGAGTACCAATTCAGGCTTTCGTGTATTTTGACGCAGAAGTATATTGCCCTCTTGCATGTCGTTGTGGCAGAATGTGACCGGATATTTCTGTTGCGTCACGAATGACCTAACACAATACCAAGAAAAATTTTAATGCAGGTAAAAATTTTAGCGTGCGCGTTTTCTCTATAAACTTATTAAATATTTCCACTTTACCTAAACCATTTGATTTCACGTTCCAAGTCTATGCGTTTTATTACGCGAATGTTCTCTAAATGCCTAGCATCGATATCTTCGGTGTTCTCGAGGATGTCTGTCGCCGTGTTAAGCCAATTGTTCATTGTGTCCCATATCCACGAAGGTTCCTTGCTGATTGGTATCTGCATCATGTGTATTTGCCCCATTTTCTGCGCAATGAGCGAACTCAATATCGGATCTGCCAATTCTTTCGTGAGCAAAGGCCGGGCAGGAATATACTCTTCTATACGGCCACCTGGAAACACTCCATGCAACTTAGGACCCAGTCTCCTTTCCGAAAGTAATGTGAATATAACAGATTCTGTAATCAGCCCCTCCAAAGCTCTCTCTCCATGTATCTGCCCATACAGACGTATCAGAACCTGACGAGGTTCTCCTCTAATTGGAACTGCCCCTTCTGGAAGCTCAACGTTGTATAACCAGTTACTAAGACCACCACTGAAAATACAAGAGTATTTCTTATTGTTTGATCATCATTCTGCTAATATTTCTGTACAAGATACTTATATGTATGTATGTTCTTGCAATTTTACAGACCTAATACGTTTGAGTACAATATTTTCTGCTGTAACGTGCTTCCAAACACCATGCAAGTAATCTCGACAAATCCTTGCGGCAGTTTCTCTCATTTCCGGACTTTTTTCTGACATCTGGACATAAGAAATATTAATTGTAAACACTTTAACATGTTATATGTATAATATTTTATCAGACTCCTCCTTCCTCTCTCTTTAAAATAACGAAAATATAAAATTATTTCTTACCAATCAGTAATAAATCATTTAATCGCTAAATAATCGAGATATCTTTATAAATAAACAAAATATGTAAAATATGTACGATTCCTAAAATTTCTTATTTGTTCTCACGTAAGAGTGAATGTTCGATAATTATCAGGAACGAACTAACAGACAAATGTTGTATCAAAAGTGATTTATGAAAAAATCGAAATGTCATATACTATTTGCGAGAAAATCGCATGCGTCACATCACACGTTACCAGCCCTGTGCATACAATATGCACACTTTGTTAAATTTAGAACTTAACGCGATAGGGTAGATTTTCCGGGACCCTAGAAATTCTCTATTGAGTACCCAGTCAATACACAACGAAAATAAGAATTTCTGGAAATTTTAGAAACGTTAATTCGAATAAAGTGCTTTGTTTATTGCAGTCTAAAATTAATGTAACTTCATGGTATTGTAAAGATATTATTGACACTCTGATGAGTAAAACTTTCTTACTTTTCAAACGGCTCGCTTTTTGACGTTTAGTCATTTATTATACCAAGTAAAGATTTTTAATTCTGAATTCGTATTCTTATTTACCAACATACATGTAATTATATTAAATTTTAATTACAATAGGAGGAAAACGCTTAAGTTTAAGAAAAACAATTGTCTCATAAATCGGAATCAATCTTTTTTCTTACAGAAAAATCTACTAAAGAATTGCTTCTCCTAAGGATTTTTAAATTTTTGGTTGTGTGATAAAATATAAGATCCAAGACTTTTCGGGAAACTAAATTTTTATTCCTGAAAAAAATACGATTTACATTTTAAGAGTAAATAAAAAAATAGATTGAAGAATATATTTTATCTTACATATATGAATGAAAACATATTTATTTTTTATATATGTATATATACTCTTACATATGTAGATTTACATATGTAGATTTACATTTGTAGATAAAAAGAAAATACACAATTTTACTCTGCGTATCGTGTAGACTCGCGTAGTGCGTATTTTGTCAGTAAATTAATTTCCTCCAACGCAGTTATCACACGCGCGCTCACACAAACACACATGTAAACTCTTCCAGGAATTAGAAACCGCAATCTATGAGTACATATATAGAAGTTGCAGCATATTTATGACCTTGATTTTAACATGCACAACGCAAAAACAGAAAACATGCGGCAGTCATATTCGGATAATGGAATCTTCGATAATATATGCGATGACTAAACTACACATAAGCAATTAAAATTTTTCTTTTTATCAGAAATAACGTGATTCATCAAGTAGAAATAAAATACGAAATAGAAAAACGGAGTAAGAAAAAAATGCAAAATAAAGCCCAACAATATAATCTAGCAAAATCTAACAAAATAAAAAACTAGTATCGACTAAACAACTTTAACCAATAATCTTCATGTAAATAAAACAGCAATATTGAATAGATTAAATATAGCAAAAAAAAACACGCTGGGGATGCGTGTGTTTCTCTACCCCGCACGTTTCCCTTTGTTTTACATCACGTGTTATCAACGCACGTCTGATACTGTTTCCATGCAGTTAATGGAAAAATTCGAAACAAATAATAAGTGCAAGATAAATACCTTTCGTTCAATTCCCATGTTGAGAGCTCGTATCAGTGACGTTGGATGCACAGTAGAGACTCGATTGAAATTGCAGATTAGCTTAACGCTTGTTAAGAAAACAAGAGTTGATGATGAATCAAAACGATTCCTCGACTATATGTAATCAAGTCCCCTCTAAGTCTCGTGATGTAGCACACGCACCTCGTGCTAATTATTACCGGCGCGATCGTATCGCCACTTATTGGTGCAATTTCGCCTTGAGATGCAATAGAGCGCGGTGATATATTCAATAAGTACGTGTATATATGTTGCTCTTCGCAAATTCTGAGGAGAAAAACAAGATCAACGATAGAAACAAAGACGCAATATTTGTCAGATAATAATCTCGCGGTTAGAAACTTCACATAAACGGCACTTCGACGATAAGTTCTTTTCCTCTTACACAGCAAAAGTCAGAATATTTCACCAAAATTTACCACATTGAAATGTATATGTATACAAAACGATGCAAATGCAAATAGATGTTTAAAGAGGAAAAAAGTTACTGCAGCGAAGTTACTAAGTTCACGTACTTTTCCGTATCAAAACAGAGCTACTTTTCCTCAAAATAACGCAGTATTGCCTGACTAGAGAGTGACCCGAGTGACTCGCTTTTGTTGCGCTTGTTGTTTTAAAGAACCAATAGAGAAGCACTCGAGTGTGGTCCACTTGCCAATGAAGGATCGTTATCCGTGCACTCGAATATCTGAGAATAAACTCATTGTTTATCGTGTTTATCGCGCATGCTTATCGTGCTTATCACACATTATATATCTACATTGTAAATATGTGCAATCATGCAAATATGTATGTATATATATATATAAATTAATATACTGCACGTACATAGAAACAAGTATATAGAAAAATACAAAGATTGTAGTAGCTATTGGCTAAAAAGACAATCGGAAAGCACCTGCAATTATATGCTTGAATTCCGCGTAAAAATCATAATCGTGTTAAACACAAAACAAATCCAAAACAGAAAAATATATCACATGCTGTGTCTTGTAAACCTTGATGTTTAATTTGATGTTGCCTTAATAGGCTATAATATCCGCAGTCTACTGCTAATTTTCTAAAATTTGATTGGCTTGATCGTGGCATTTAATAAATACTCGATAGAGTTGCAGTCATTAGCAGCGAACAAAGCGACATCTTGTAACAGTGAGGTAAAATGAGAGAAGCACAGTATTCTGAAATTCCCTATATTCAATAATCAATCAAGGTCAAATGCATATATCATGAAACGAAAAGATTAAAAATTATAAATTTGATGTATCATGAAACCAAGAGATACAAATTATAAATATATGAGCAAATTTACTAAGCTTTGACGTATGAAATCGTAGATATTCAAAGATTTTTACACTCTTTTTTGCGATTCTTTACTTCATTTTATATAAAAAATTAATACATATGTGAAATATAAAAATACAAAAAAGCATATAACGAAAACACTTTGATCAAACAAAATGTCTGTATACATTTGTGTTAAAAAGCTTAATACCATCATTCGCGGTGAGCTCGACTAACTCTGATTAATTCAATCAGTTGAATAACTCGCGCGGAATTGATCAAACGCATCTCACACATGAATTGGTCAATTGCGCGAGTTAATCAACTTGATAGAATTAATCAGAGATGATCGAACGCATCCACAATACATCTTCTAATAAAACATCTTCGTATCTGTTTTAATTTGCTCATTTTTTCTAAATTTGTATAAAAAGTAGAAAAATTATATTATCAGAAATCGATAATGAGATAATGTGTAGTTTACATCGGGGAATGCGATTGATGTCCTCGCGGCTGGAAATAGCGTAGTATATGCGTGAAGCCACAGGAATTCCGGTGACTCCGGAAGCTTTAACCGGAAATGGCGCTAAAGAAAAATGATAAAGGATGTTCTCCGTGATAACGGATATATATATATATAAATAAAGCGGCCGCTGTATTCTAAAGACAATTGTTATTCAAATAAAATTTTTATGACAATTATGAAACTACTCGCTGTTTTCGTCTTCGCCGTGCTGGCTTACGCGTCCGCTAAAGCAGTGGCGGATGTCTACGAAGGACCAACTTACGAACTAAGTGAATTTATTACTTTTAATGTTAAAAACTGATTGAAAAAATAACGTAAAAAATGATATAAAATATACGGAATGGAATTCTCATTTCTCATTTCTTGCAAAAACAATAATTGACCGAAGAAATCGCGTTATAACGGGAGAAACTCTGCTGTTTTTAGAACCTATTGAAGAATTGGCAAATGATGCCGTTGACGAAGATGCGACAAACTCACCCGTTCGGCAGACGCACCTGACCTGCGATGTTCTGTCCTGGACATCCAAGTGGTTTTCCATCAATCACAGTGCATGTGCCATGAAATGCTTGTTCCAGAATCGTCGCGGCGGTCGTTGTCGCGACGGCGTCTGCGTTTGTCGTTAAATATCATCCCATTTCACCTCCGCTCGAATTCCTGGTAATCCCGAAGTGATACTCATATCCCGCGATGTTTATTACTGTTTTATAACTCGTTCTGAACGTAGAAATATTATTAAAACTACATATTAAAACTTGTAACAGTTTATGCATATATTTTAAATGTATATGTGTGTTATTAAATATAATGCAATTATGTTTATGCAATGTATATTAGATATATTATTAACTTGCTTCTCTTCCTTTATGAAGATATGCTCATAGATTATCCCATCCTATCTATCTGTATACTATTACAATTATATAGTCGCATCTTTTAAAATGTGTACGTTTAATAAGAGATTATTATCAAATAATATATATAGATAGTTTTTTAATAAATGTTAATTTTACATTTTTATTACACACTTAATAAATATTATTAAAAGATATATGTTTTATATATTTAATGTGCCCCGTCAGAATTCTTGGAAAATATTAACAATGATTTAAAATAGTGTTGTTTTATTTAAAATATATATAAAATTAATTAGAGATAATCGAGCGCGTTCATAATATATCTCGTAATGAGATTAAAACATTTTTGTGTATCTGTTTTAATATTCTTCTTTTTATACATTTGTATAAAAACTAGAAAAATATTTCTAACCGTAGATCGAATAGGTTTAGAAGGTTTAAGAAATTTCGGTCGTATCTCGGACGAAATATCGCGACATGAATATATATCCTGTAACATTCGTAAGATCAACTCAATCATAAAACCACGTTTGATCTTTTTATCATTGCTCTTCTCTTCAGTTAATGTAATATCAGCGGAAATCGGTAATGGAATGTGTAGTTTATATGGGGAATCCGATTCATATCCTTGCAGATAGAACTTGCGTATGTGCGTGAAGCCACAAGAATTCCGGGACATGGTAAGTCGTTTTAAACGGAAGTGGCGGTAAAAAAGATTAAAAAAGGATGTTCCCGGTGATAACATTACGAATATATAAAGCGTCGTGTCATTAAAGAAATCGAGTGAAAAGCGAGTGCATAAAGTTTTCGCAAGCAATCATGAAACTACTTGCTGTTTTCGCCATCTTCGCCGTGCTGGCTTACGCGTCCGCTAACGCAGTGGCGGGTATCTACGACGGACCAACTTACGAACTAAGTGAGTTTATTATTTTTAATGTTGAAAACTAATTACAAAAACTTAACGTGAAGATGATGTATACGGGATGAAATTTTCATTTCTCATTTCTTGCAAAAAACAATAACTGACCGAAGAAATCGCGTTATAACGGAGGAACTCTTCTGTTTTTAGAACCTATCGAAGAACCGGCTAATGATGCCGGTGACGAAAATGCGACAAACTCACCGGTTCGGCAGGCGCGCGTGACCTGCGATCTTCTGTCCTGGCAATCCAAGTGGCTTTCCATCAATCACAGTGCATGCGCCATGAAATGCTTGGCCCAGCGTCGTCGGGGCGGTCGTTGTCGCGACGGCATCTGCGTTTGCCGTTAAATATCATCCCGCTCTTCTCTCTTCAGTTAATTTCACCCCGGTTAAATTCATCTCCGCTCGAATTCCGAGTAATCTCAAAATGATACTCATATCCCGCGATGTTTATTACCGTGTTACGACTCATTCTGGTCATAGATATTAAAGTTAAATATTAAAACTTGTCATTTTATACGCAAATATTTTAATGTACGTATGTTATTAAATATAATCCAATCATGTGAATGCATATTAGTTAAATTACTTGTTTCTCTCTTTCTCTCTTCCACGAAAAATATTCCCATAGATTATTTTTCATCTTACTTATATATATAATTATAATTCTGTTATTATAGTTACATCTTTTATGTATATCCATTATTCTTATCAAACAATTACGGATAATAATTATATATCATAACTATGACAAAATCATCATATAACTGACAAAAGTATTTTTTATTATTTTTGGTTGATAAAAAAATGATCAATTTCTTCAATTAATAAAGTTAATAGTTGTCTTTTAAATTAATTTTGAGACTAATTTACCAGTAAGAATAATAATCTGTGAAAAATATAATAAAATTTAAAAAACCACTTAATATATACATATATATTTCTTTTGTTAATTTATGTAAAAACAAAAGCTAATTTATGTACTGTTTTTTAGCATCATATTTTACTAATCTTTGTGTTGCATCATGAGAGATGCTATTTTTGTGAATAATACTCAAACTCTTATCATATATAAAACAACAGTTTAAGAAATTGTATAAATAATTACAAGAACACCTGTTGTCCTAGCTAAGCGATCATTATGTCAAAACATATTTTCAAAACCCCTTTTCATCCGGCGGATCCACCGCAAGGCACGACAAACTACGACTTAGGCGCGTTAACGAGAGATCAGAAACAAAGTTTGAACGAAATGAAAATGAATATTCGAAGAGAAAACGAAATTTACCTCAAAAATCATCCGGAGGTCAAGGGTTTGATTATTATTTTTCTGAGGTGAGCGGAATACAAGTGCTTTAGTACCTATATGGAAAGTATTCGAAGATTAATGATGCGCTTTCATTAAAATTCGTCTTTGCAGACACATCTTATCGAAGCGGCCGCTCATCAATATTCCCGAGGTCGTGAGTGAATTTTTCAACCGATCACGTCGTGAAATTGTCGATGATCTTTCGGATTATATCTCATCCATCGATGAATAAAAGTCTGTTCTGTTAGGGAAAACAATAAGGAGTTTATAATAAATATATATATGTATAACTACTATGGCAAGATCCTTGACAAAGTTTCTTTACCTGCACACTGACCTTCGCTTGTCCAATCGACAGTTCCGGTACAGCTTAGTGCAACTCTGATGCAAAGAAAAAGAACCAAACCTATATATTGCGTTCTAAAACTCTAATCGTTGGATAAAGTACGGTTTTGATTTACCAATCAGAATATTTGCTCTCACGGTTCTGATTGGTCAGTCAAATGCAAGTTCTACCCGACAGATAGTGCTTTGAAACGCAGCCCATAGAGAGAGACATATATATGTGCATAGTCACCCGTGGTGTCCACGTAGTACTTATACATGCGCGTATATAACGTGTACATGTGTCGCATCCATCCCGGAAAAAATAGACACGCGATGGAAAGCGTAAATATTTACATCTTTTGAATGGTCGTCGGCGTAATTTTTTTTTATTTGTAAATCATGATTGACGGCAACATCTCGATGGAGGAGGACACGGAATTACGAGACTTGGTGGTGCAGACTCTGGAGAATAACGGCGTCCTTGCGAAAATACGGGTATGTTCCGGGAGTGGGGAAAAAAAGATGTGTCGCGAGAAAAATGCGGGTTTCTTTAGGTTAGACGCGTTTTCAATAGGAGAAAATAAACGGATGAAAAACGCGAACGCTGTCAAAACGTTTCTCTCGTCTTCGTTGCGTGTAATCGAGACTTTTCTTGTGATGTTCACAGGCGGAACTCAGAGCGAGTGTGTTCCTGGCGTTGGAAGAGCAGGATTCGGTGATGGTAAGGTCTTGTTTGAGCGCACTGCATACGCAAAAAAAGAGCTTTCTGTTTACATTGTTTTTTTTTTATCCGATTGATCTTAACAACTTTTCATACTTGAAATGAATAAAATGCAATATTGTTTGTTTTTCTTATTATCTGTATACGTGTATGTGTTCACATGTTTGTTTATAAAATATGTAAAACGTTTGAAATAAATTTTAGAATCCTGAACCACTTCTTAACAAAACTGTAAAGCAGTACCTGTCTAATTCAGAAGGAAAATTACTGTTTTCCTTGGTTAGAGAATTCCTAGAATATTTTGGACTTGACTATACAATATCTGTGTACGATCCTGAAACATACTTTGGAAAGGAGTACAACTATGTAGGGAGAAATAAATTGTGCGAAGAATTAGGTATTGATTCAACTGAGCCATTGCTAGGAGAAATCCTGAAGAATAGTGGTGCTTTTAATTTACAAAAGGTATTTTCTTTTTTATCTCAGGTGATTGTTGATATGATGCAATAAGATATTTCAACACATAAGTTTATCAAACATGTTTCTTACAGAATAAAAGTAGCAACAGACACAATGAGACGGAGGAAGAAGAAGTTTCCACAAATTTCGCAAATACAACATTTGAGGTGTCCGTTCCTAAGATAGTTCATAACGAATCTGTGTCGTCGCTGAACGACAATGACTTCTCCGAAAAATTGGAGAGCATTTCCGAGCACAGTCCAAAAGTTCCAATAAATGTGACAATAACAGACAAAAAGTGTAAAGATCCGCAGCTTTATAACATTTTAACGGAAACGTTGGATCATCACGAACACCAATCCAGAGAGAGTACAACAGAAATTGAGGGAATTAAAGATGATAGGAATAACGTGCATTCTGACAACAACGCCGAAAATTCACCGGGCTCGACGATGAATAACACGGTAGAAAAGATCGATACCGTGTGTAATCCAACGGGTCCACTGAACAAATCCGAGTCCTTAATTAAGTTCGACGACTCCGTGTTGCTCGACACACAAACAAATCAAAATGAAAATATAATTAAGCAAAACAGTATAAATAGTTCCGAGTTAAGTGTAGAGAATAATGTACAAAGTAAAAAACCGGTTAACACGGGAAACAATCTCGGTAAAACCATATATTTTGACGAGATTATTGTTGGCGGTGAGCGAAAGAACGTTAGTACAATCAATAGAGCCGAATCGTTTTTGGAAAGTTTGCCTGCCATAAATCAGAAAGCCAATTCTATATTCGGCGATCTGCCGCCGTTGAATGGCAAAAAAGCTAACATCAACGATCTGAAGGAATTAATGGATATTGGTCTTGGTGAGTTTTATACAATTATGTATATAGACAGCAAAAACAATTTGCCGAAGTATTATTAAAACCTTTATGTTTTTGCGTGTATGAACACACACAGGCACAGACAGTATAGACAACTACGAAGAGGACTTCGTGTCGTCTGCATCCGGTAGTGCGAATGAACAAAGTCCTTCCAAGGAACCGAGTAAGATGGACAGTCTTTTCAAATCGCAAACGAAGAAAGAGGAGAAACCACCGAGTGCTCGTACCGAGGATCTGAGCGAAGAGATCGAAGAAGAGGACGAGATCTTGAGTAGTACTTCCTGCGTAAGTAAACTGAATTTGAATTAGCGCGGAACCGGCGCGACACTGTTATAAACTAACATATGATTACATATTGTTACTACTAATGTAATTGTACACATATATATTTTTTCCCGTAAGTTTTCTATATATACATAGAATCGTTATAATTTTAGCACGAAGATACGAATACGGATAAGAATATATCAAACTTTGCGACGGGTATTACCGCGGATTATACATAGAGGAGATATAATTTTCAATCGTGTATCACTTATAAGTCCTGTGTAAAAGAGTTTTTTGAGAGTTGTTTCTTTCGTACATATAATATCGACGAGAAATCGTCGTCGGAGCGTCACGGGTGTGTCTGTTAATTGACTGCCGTGAGAATTCAGAAAAACTCACAGAATTAAACTTAGTTTCTAACAAAGGCACTGCCAAGCTATGGCTCAATACTTATAAGTTGCGCTGTAAACGTAGAAGGGAAATGTCTGATGCGTATTTTCAGAGAAATGACGTATTTTTGTATACGGTTTGTAAAAAAAAAAAAAAGCTATATGCTAACACACAAAACTAACAGTTTGCAATTACAATACTTACAGAGTAGGACAAAGATATTGCCAGTTCCTGAAAAATAGATTTTTTCTAACAAATATCACATAATTAAGAGAAACAGTACGAATAATCCACTTTTTTGATGAACGTGTAAAATATATTTTTACGATTTATTATGCGTAGGAAAAATATATGTGTGTTAATTACAATAACAAAAACAAAACAAAAAGCGAAAAAGTAAATTACGTATATATATTACTTGTAAAATTTATAATATTTTGAAGTTTCGCGCATTTTTTAATAGAATTTCAATAACGATGAATTGAATGGATAAATCGTTTGATTTTTTTTATACATTTGACTTCAGACAGACTGCCTTCTACGTTATTATGTAAAAGTATGCCTAGTATTATTACTCATACAAGCAAATGTTACAGGAATGTTACAACGGTAACTTTAATATTAGAGAGGAGTTGTGAAAAACACGAGTTACTACTTATTAGTAACTTGGTTTCTCTCTTCCCCCTTTTTTAAGAAAAAAATCTTTCTCTATACTAGTGTTTGTGTTTATTACTTTAAAATATCTCTTTGCTTTTAATTTTACGACTGAACATTTCTATTACCTCATTTATATACATGTATAAAGTTACTCTGGTACATAATATTGTAACAATATAAAAAAATGTGTACATTATATCAGGAGAAATCACATCCGTCTAAACAAAACAAAAAAAAAAAAAAAATGGGTTGCCTAAAAAGAATCCATCAAATTATTCTTTCGAATATAATGGTGCTAAATGTTTAAAACTGAAGTTATTTATGAGAGTTGACGTTATCTAAGAAAGAAAAAACAAAAAGAAATTAGGTGCTTAATATATATTTTCTTGCATCTGTATGTTTCGCAGAAAGTTTATTAACGAAAACCGCGTAGACTAGGGTACTAATTTTTTAGGTAATCCGATTCAATCGAAAAGAAAACAAAAAAAGAAACACATTTTAACGTTGACATATATTCTGTCCATGTAAAATGCAATAACTAAGTACAACTCTGAAATGGATCAACTAAATGCTTGACAAATCAAAATCTTTTTTATATAAAAGGCGCGTAGTCAACCATTTCTCTTTATCAAAGAAATTTTCATTGACGGCTGGACTACTTTATATTACCGATAACTAATATATATGTAACTATTACTTAAAAATGTCCGGTTTGAACGAAGAAATTCCGTCACTAACGCAATTGTTTGTCGAAGATTGAATATATAATATTTATTATGTACAAATTTATTAGATGTTGAATAAAATTTAAATAAAAAAAAATGTCAAAGAAATGCTTAAATATATTTGCAGCATAGTTTTTTACTATATATACTTAAAAACATGTATTATTAGTATATTTAATTTTTCTTAAAAACTACTGTATATAAAGTACGACATCGCACAGCGTTACATGTTGCAAGTCAAATTTATTTTTTGCGAGATAGCCACTACATACATACATATATATTTATATACAAGTGACGAAATCTCTCAGTTCGAACTTCTGTGTGTATCCCACTATGTATATTTATAAAGAAAACAAAACAGGTGTGTTCCTGGCCAATCAGCGTGGTTACATTCTATTATCGATACAGTAATTTTACGAACGACGGGATTCAGGACTGCATTCGAACATTCCTACGCTCTATAGAATCTTAGAAGATTGCACATTCCATTGTTAATAAGAATTATATAGTCGTAAACTTTCGTTGCTTTGTTACCATTAGCGAGCACGTTTGCAGTATAAGTATTTCTCATTAGTAGACCGTAAGAGAAACAGTTTAAGGAGCATTTTATAGTTTATACTTCAAGAAACTATAACTTTTATTTACATTTTCGGAGCAACAGGAAGTTTTTAGCAAGGAATAATCGTATAATGTGTGCAGTTTTAGATAAAAGAAAATCTTGTTTATGTGTATATAGATCAAACATGCTTATGCATAAATTTTTCTTTTTTATAAAGAATTTGTCTCTTTAAACATTATATTGCAGTTGTATTACTAAATATGATATATAAACAGTGGTGAAAAATGCATATTTCATGAAGTGACGAACTTGAAGTTTTTTCAGACTAGTTAGCTGTTTTATAAATATTCATAATCCACATAAAACACACACACACACACACACAGAGTTTAAAATTTCACAGAACAAAGTACCAATAATATTCTACTTTACAGTACTTCTCGTATGGTTGCGGATAATGATTTTGTAACCACGTTGAAACATTGGTAGCTATAAATTGTGCCTTTTAGTACATATGAAATAATTATAGAAGATGCACAAATAAAAATACTGTGGAATTGTGGGTTTTATGGATCATCTGTTATTTATGATTTTCAAGTATGATGTAATATGCATTCACATGTATATGTTATTTATTTTATAAAGATTTTTCTCTTTTGCAAGTGTTGCCTACTCTTTTAGCTTCGTATCCCTGTACAAACATTATTTATTCCATTGTAGACTCCACATGATTAAATAATTTATTATGTATATAATAAAATATATATAAAATGTACATATTTATATAATTATTTAATCATGTGGAGTCTACAATGGAATATAAAATGTACATATTTATATATATTTTATTATATACATAATAAATTATTTAATCATGTGGAGTCTACAATGGAATAAATAATGTTTGTTATATATATATTTTATATATAATTAAACATTCTAAACAACATTCTAAATATAATACAAGCTTCACTTTTATATTCAACATTATACATATATTTTAAATGTATTATACAATAGTTATCACATGATTTCATGAAGTATTAAAGTAAAAATACTGTACAGAATTTTATTCCACTTGAAATGATGATGATGTGTTTCATGTTTTATATGATAAAACTGCATCTGTACAACTAATGAACACTATAGGACATTGCTATTAAATTACAATGTGTGAGAATAACAAATATAACAATATATTTCCATGAACTTTAGTATTTACATTCTGTTACGTTCTCTTTGAAGTCTTTCACTATATGTTTTGGATACGAGATTGAAGGAGTCCATGTATCGATCCATGCACATGGCTATGCATTTCTGTAAACAAAATGCTTGATTAGATAATATTCGAATTTACCAAAATGTAAACATCAGATCAGTGACATTAAAGTGAGCTAACAAGAAGCAGAAAGCACTTTTTTCTCCAATATAACAAAGTTAATCTCAAAGTTTGAAAATTTTTAAATTTACAATTCAAAGTACTTTACTATAAAATAACTAGAGGTTATATTACACTTGGTGTAACAAGACTTGCCTGTTCAGAACTGTCCAGCGAAGTGCCTGGCTTGCCTATGCACTTTTTGAAGCATTTTTCCGTCATTTTCTGTAAATACACATAAAAAACATAAACATTCAGTCAGCCAGAGCCGATAATAGCGCACACACCGTAAGCAGTTCCTGAGCATTGGCGACGGCTATCTGTTGTTTCACTTGCTGCATCAGCTCGTCCCGCTGCGAACCGGTCAAATTTCCTGTTCCTAACGCGTCCATTTTCAAAATCCTAGAGTATAAATTTGCAATGAAAAAAGCAGAATTCTTGCATCAACCTCCGTTCGCCAGCGGAACTGCACGGCCATCAATCGCGTTTAACCTCGCAACTTGAACTTCTAACTTCTACCGGTCACGCAATCGAGACACGTGAAGTTTGAGACGATTCGAAGCGAGAAGTGAAACGTACGAACGTTCGACCAATCGATCAATTGGTTGGTCGCGTCAATTCCATAAGAAATGTGCCAACTTCCGTTTTATTTGGCGCATGTGTAGTTCAACGCGTTGACGTCAAACATAACATAACGCTGATTATGCGATCAGGCAAAGTGAATACCCTTGCAGTTCATAGTTACATTGTCAAAAGATACTACGAATCAACCGCCACAAACGTAACGAAGCATCGTTTTACCTTTACTCCTGCTTGCGATTGGCTGCTTGCACCTAATGTAAAACGATCTTGAAACTTCGAATTCGATTTTAGAAACCGATGGGTTTTACACATCATTTTCCTGATAAGAAGAGATTTTAGGTAGAGGAATCAAGATGAAAACTGCAAGTATTGGACACTAAGTATGTGCACAGAAATATTAAAATATATCTGAGCAAAAAAAAATAAAATAAGTAATAAAATAGCAAATAAAATAAATGATAAAAACTTGTAGATTTATTTGCTTCAGTAGAATTGATATCCAACGCGCAAGAAAGAGAAATAGCGAAAACCAAAATGAAAAATCAAACTGAAACACTGACTAAAAGAGCAACGGTGAATATTCGCAACGTTTATTACGATGCGTTTTCTCATTGATACGATTTACATTTTGGTTTTTTTTAACGTTACAGAAATGCAAAGTTTCGGAAAGTCAGATTCGCAAAAGAGAGAGACAGAAGATTTTCCGCGTGTTGCAACAAGCAGTAATGCCGCATAAAAATACGTGTAAAATAAACAGCAATACAAATTCAAGTAAGTTTAGAAAGAAACAAAGTTTTCTTTATTGCAAAATATGTGCGCGTTGTCAATTTGTTTAAAAAATTATAAAAAAATATAAAAAAAATATAAAAAAATTATAAAAAAATATAAATATATATGTTTACTGTGTAGGTAGCGCGGCGCTTCATGCTGAAAACAAGAAACATGCGTTCGCGAACAATGATTGCGTCCAATCGAACGCAAACAATCGCGACGAAAACGTTGCGTATAACAAGTGCTACCGTTGCGTGCATTTTTTAGAAACACCGCGGAATCTGTTCGAATCATTTCGCGAGAACGCGTCCGATTTTGTAAATCGGTGCGAGTCCGAATTGAGCTTCGTTCAAGCTATAGTTCTATTGAAATCCGCAGCTTCTTGCACGTCTGCGATATCCGTCGAACGATTGCAAGAGATATTGAGAAAATGCTGTACGCGCGATAATCGCACCGAAGATGAACGCACCAAAATCGACGTTCGCGACGAACGACCGAAATCTCCTGTACGCGAAGATCTGTCAAAAGACAAGAATACTGACGCGTCAGATTTCCTGAACATATCCGGTTTGTCGTGCATCACACCTGCGAATTCACAGAACATGTTGGATCTCGCGACGTACAATTCGAAAGAAGATACGGAATTTTTGACGCAGCAAAGATGGAACGGCTATGCTTCAGACAGAGTCGAAAATGGAGATTTTTCAACAAAATCCCGCGTAATTTCAGAAACAAATAAAAGTCCCAATATGTTCGAGAGCGCCGATATGCTCGCAAGCCCCGATATGTTTGAAAGCTTGGCTAACGAGTGCGATTTAAATGACAAATCCCCGTCTGACAAAAGTCTCGTTATAACCGAACCTGCTGCGTCTCCGAATATCGATACATCGTTCTGGAAACAACAAAGCGATAATTTCAGTTCTACTCCAACGTCGATCGCCTCTGTGATTCTTTCGCTTTCAAACGTTTGTGACGACGACTTGGAATTTCGAAACTCGGGAAACGATAGCGCGTACAGTACATCGAATGTACTTCAAACTCAACTACATCGTAGTTCTCCGATTTTCTCGAAGACATTCTGGGAGAGGAGTAACAACAGCAACGTTAAAACCGATCAAATGCAGGCGGCAGCTACTTTGGACAAAGACGGTTCGATACTTGAGTTCAAAGACACGCAGAAGAATATCGATACTCATATAAGTGCAGTCGACACACTTGACGTTGCAACAAGAAAGAAAAAGCGGGTAATAAAAAATAAGCAATCAATCAATAGCGAACATAGCTACAACTTACGAGTGCGCAAAGAAAGAGTCTGTACGTCTTGTACAGAACAAAATTCGAAGATTGAGTCTTGTCAGAAAAAGAAAAACTTGGAAAAGAAAAAGAAAAAAGAGGAAAACGAGGAAGAGGAAACAATTTCTACCAACTGGCTGAATTTCACGTTGGAATCGCTGAACGCGTTGGATCGCGTGCTCTTCGAATCGCTCGATGTGATTCTCTCGACGCTTCGCGACGAAAGAACCGCGGAGGAATACGCAACGCAGAGACGCTGGGAAGATACATTGGAAAAGGAAGCCGTGACCGCGGTGCTGAATATATCCGATATTTTCAGAGCAGAAAAGAAGCCAGATGTATGCGGAAAGAAAATCGTAACAACAATAATAAAAACTGTGGACGAAATGGTTACGCACGTGCAGCAAAATAAGGTACGTAAATATTGAGATTCTTTTCAAAAGAGATAAATAACTCTTACAAAGTGGATGAAGTAACAAGGTGATCTCATAAGAACCTTGCTATGTATCGAACTTTACATGAATTCTTTGCATTTTCTTTTAAGACATCCACGTGGATATATCGCATACAAATAATTCTGGAACTGTGTAACTCGTTACCGATATGCGTCAAGGTGATCGATCACTTGATAACGAAATTAACATGGTTTCAATCTATACGCGACACATCGGAAATTGATCAGAATACGCATACGATGAGAAATAAGTTGCGTCTCATGCTGTACGCGCTGGACGTTGCTCTGCAGAAATATCGCACAATTATACCGAGCATTGAAAAATCTCAATTCGCGAGAAATGCGAAATCTCACGTCGCGGATCTCTGGAAAATGCGCTACGTGGAAAAAGAGCTTGAAAACGCTGAGTTGAATCTCAACGTTGTCGAGAAGCAATGGTCGAACGCTCTGAAAGATTTTGCGGAAACGTTGCGAAATCGTCTCATTTCGGAGCAACTGTATTCGTTGTGTTCGCCGACAATTTCTATTCTCACTCGCTATTTTTCGCATTAATACTTTTAATATAATTCATAATATATTTTTTAATGTTTATAAAATAACAAAAAATATATCATTTTGATATAATTTTACATATTAGAATTGTATTGTACTTTCGATTAAATTATTTCTTTACTATCTTGGAAAAGAGCTACAAGCGGTGAAATAGATTAACATCAAAGTAAACATCACACTAGTTTCGCGATACGAAGTAGATCCATTGTTGTTTGAAGAATCGGATGGTTCGCTTTCTTCTGATTGAGTTTCTGTTTGAGTTGAAGCTTCGACGGACCATCCGCACAAAGATTGCGGATTTTGCGGTATAGTGGCAAAGGTATTGTGTATCAAAGTCTGCAGTGGACATATTTCTGTGCGGTGACAGTTCGGCAGTGACAGAGAAATCGTTGTACCGTCGACGCCAATGTAATAGTTAATCTAAAACAATTGCAATATTTGTAAAATTTAATTTTAAAAGAAACATATAATGTTTCTAAACGTGATGTATCAAATATATATAATTAAAAGTTGCTTAAAAAAAAAAAAATAAAATAACGACAACGATAACAGACAGAAAGTATAAACCGAGATTTACTTTAATTCCATAAATGCCTGTGTCGTTGTCAAGATGTAGCTCGAAGATTAACGCAGCCGCCTCTTCGGGTATATGAGGCGACCAGAGATCGAGATTTTTCAGAACTCCGACGATATTTCTCGCATCACCGCTGTACAGCATCATTTTCCGTTCCTTCGATATATCGCCCCTTTCATACTTCAACGAATTGCCGATAATTTCGGCTAAGAGAGTTCCGCCGTTAAGCTGCCGTTGCAGAGGAGACGCCGAAAGAAGATCGTATTCCAGCAAGGTGACGTTGAACATTGTACCGTCGGGAAACACGTCGTTTGCCCAATGAGGTAATATCTCATTTCGATCAGCCTGATCAAATATATTGTTACACGGAGAAAGAGAAAAAATACTACACATAGTTTTTTAAATAAAATAGAATGATTTCTCTCTCATCTGCTTTCTCTCTTTGTAAGAAAAATTTGTAAAAATTATTTTACACTCACCATTGTTTCCAGCGTAGCGTACAGAGCAGCCACATCCGACGGCGTGCTGATGTTCCTTTTAGTGTAACGAGACAGATGATCAAATAGAGATTGATACGGTGCCATCGTCGTTTGCATCTCATCCGTTTGCAACACTTTATTCATCTGTGAAATAAATTTCGGACACAGAGAACCGAGCAGCAACGTGTCTTCCTTCAGCTCTAGGTAATCTGTAAAAATTTGTCGTGGATTTGCGCAAGAAAACAAGTGAATCTTTTTGAAATGTAAGACTTTTTTTAATTATAAGAAAGAAAATTCGTTGTTAGATTTCAAGAGAAACTATCTATCGCTTTTTGTTTTACTAACCACTCGGTATGGGCTGCCAGTTGAGATTTTCGTTCCACGTTTGATTTCTCGAAGGTGGCCACAAACCGGCGTTTACGAGCTGGGACGGTAATATCGATGAAACAAATTCGGTTGTGCGTGTCTTTACTGTTTCCGACATGTACGTGTCGCCTAGAAATTCGTTGTACGTCTCGCGCAAATAGACGCCGAGATTGTACAAGTTGAGATACGCGCTCTGCGCAATTATAAGATTTACATGATGATATATGTCACAATGCATGTAGAAAATTTACTTTTAAATATACTAATAGAATAATTTTTCCAGTAAACAGTAAGTTAATATATTAAACACAAAACGACACACGTTGACATTGTAAAAGTGACATTTTCATTAACAAATTACTCGAATATAAAATGTACGTGTAGAGAAAATTGAAATATATTACTTTCGGTATGTTAGTCTCGACCGAAATGAAATGCTCGTACGATAAGATTTGCGGAATACTCGTCTCGTTTTTTTCCACATCGTCTTCCTCTGGTGCATACAATTTATGCGCGAACAACTGTAATGTATCGTACAAATATCGCTGTCAATACGGTTTTGCCTATGTACGTTTTAACATTCGAGATAAGATGTGTACTTACGACATGCACCAATTTTAGTTCCGACACGCCTAAGCTGGGAACTGCGCAAATGCAGAATACGAACGCGGTGCAGGCGAAATATAGTTTTCCGTTCATAATTTTACTACTGTCTCTTCGCTCTTGGAACGTAAGCACAACGTTTAATATGCAGCGTCGCGACTACATCCGCTTAATCGTCATTGCGATAGAGAAGATTGACTAGAGAAAAGACAGATACGAAGCTTCAAATTGCTTCTCAACAGCGGAGTGTGATGTACACGTGGAGGATTAGTGTTCACAACAGCGCGAGACAAGACGATACCTCATATAATAATTAACACTCGAGGTAGTTCGAAATTTATGAGTTTACGAGGTCGTTAAAACGCGTCGGTAAATAATTAGTCACAGACATTACCACGTTTTACCAACAATAAAAACTCATTAAAAAAAATTCTCTCTCTCTCTCTTGTTAAAATATAGGACATACGTATTGTTTTAGTTTACTGTTTAAACGATTTGTTTTTGTTTTGATTATTCACTCGTAAAACAGTAAGTAAAACAATTAGAGATGCGGATAATGTGTGAAAATATCACGTTTCTGCGGTATGCTAACTCGTTGCAGATAAGGGTTTTCCTTGTTCCGTCCACACATCCGCGGGGACAAGATCAGCTGCCGCGATATTTTCTAGGAGCATGAAGAAACCACAAAAAAAAAAAAAACATTTTACGTCTGATTGATAAGCTTAAATTCGTAGTGAATTTGAGGAGAGGATTTTTGTTTCTCGATGATATGCGCATTACTTTATTCCACATTGATGAGAGTAAATTTCACACTTTAAATCTCTCTTTTAATACCGTAATCGCGCTAAAATGTTTTTTTATTGTCATTTATTATAGTTGTTTAAAGGTTTTTATGCACTCATATCTTTTTGCGTCACAAAATTTAAGAAACTAACTTGTGCTTTACAATATTACATCTCTTAAGCTATAATGTTAACACTAGAACTTCCGATATTGAAGATATTAAGTAATACTTAGGTTTACTACATCCGTCAATTTAATATTTAAAAAAGACAGTGAATATTCTTTTATGTTTAATTTATTTAAAATAAAAGTTAGTTTAACAGAAACAACATTTCAACAACAACTCAATAAATCATACATTTTCAATTAAAATAAGAAATCTGAAAACTGTCATTTTGACAAGCTTGTTTTTACACTTACAGCTGTGATAAAATATTATGCTGCTTTCTCTAGTCTTAATATCTATTTATTCTGGCGCGCATATGTAAAAAGTATGTGAAGTTCTTCGTTTCATCAGATTCTAGCACTTCTCACGTGTATACATATCGTCTTCCGATGTGCATATTGACATTACGTCCATATAAATTATATGATAGATATATGATTGTGACGTATCGTTTGTACATACACTGTTTACAGCGCGCAAGAAGTGTGATCGACAGCGACGATGTACATTGGCCACGTGTTAAAAATAATTCCGTATTATAGTTTGCGAAAGCTAATACAAAAATGTAGATAAGATAATCTGTTTTGAGAGATAAAATTTGGTATTGAAAACTACGATTGCGAAAATCTTGTGATGAAAGTAGAGCGCATTTGCAACTGAAATCAGTTTTTATAAAGATCAAAATTATCAAAATTATAATTATTTTAATATTATAATATTAAATTATAAACGTTTATTTAATCTCTCATCTTGCGTTTTCAATCACGATTGTTATCGCCAAGTGGCGATAATAATCTGTGGACGCGATAAAACAGTTTATTTTATTATATAAATTATATCGCGTGAAATCAGATTGATTCTTTAGATGTTTATATTTATTTCTCTTAGAGATCAATAATTAATTTTGGTATCGCGCAGAAATTATATTTTATTATCTCTTTACGCGGAGAATAATAAAAATATATAAAACAAGTAAATAAAATAAGTAGAATGTATCTTTTTATTGTGAGTTTGATTGAAGATATCGATAACAAATCTGATATCCGATAGATGAACAATCTAAGAATCCAAGAATCTTAATTTCAAGAGTAAACTATACAAATGTTGTATAACACTTCATTACAGATAATAGCGCTACCTGTTTAATATTTAAATCGTCAGCGAAATCGTCAGCAGAGTACGAGTGGGAAAAGCCGCTAAAGTATCGGAATCACCGAGAAAATCATCGGTTATCCCCAATTCAAGTATTTCCGATTCTCACATTTGAATTATAATTAAATTCATATTTAAAAAGCCATATAGGAGTCTGAAGACATGTTATAGATTAGATTAAGCTTTTGAAGTTACAATTTTACAATTTATCTCCATATCTCATATTACATCTACTTATATGCTATCTTACTAACTTATATGCTAATTTAATCTTTAACTTACAATTTATCTTACCTATCCTGCCTAAATATATATACACACACACACACACACACACAACCGTGAAAAGTACGTTTTATAAATACTTGAGAAAACTTAATAAAACAAAAAACTTCAGTATTTTATATTTTCTGTGACTTAATTCGCGAATCACGTGAATGTCGTTATCTACATCCTTTGAGGCATTGGATTGCGGTCTGTAACTTATTCTTGGATTAGCGAATGCGATTTTGAAAATGTATTTCTGCATGCTATACGTCGCAAAAATACTGCTGAACTTAGATATTTAAAGCAAAGCTGTATTGCAAAAGCTGTTTTGTAATCGAATTATTCGCGGTGCGTCTTACGCGCGAAAACAATCCTTTATGCGTATAACAAATTCTATATCTGATGACGCATGATTAAATACAATTATATATGAGATCGTTTTTGATTCTCGAGATTTCATATATAATTATATAACTAGATATAGAATTTGTTCGCACATATGCAGAATCCTTTTTTTTCTCAAAGGAGCAATTTTTTTGTCCTCGTTATACATCTGACAACTTATATGTTACTCGACAATAATCACTATGCAATCACTATACAAGCACAACTGTATAATTATCGTATATATGATGATTATCACGCAACTCAGCAATTCTATACGAAGTGTGTTAATGATGTTAGATATGCGCGTTTGTATTCACAGAAAATTATACACATCAAATGTTTTTTTTTTGTGCAATAGAATCGAGCATTATATAAGTATATAAAAACTTTATTTCTTTTCTTCGCTTATATTATAATATAAAGTTTCGACTGTTCATATAAAACATGTTATTTTTTGTATGTAAGAAAATTTTATTCTATCTTTTTCTTTATTTGTCTTCAAAGTTTTGCATAATTTGAGGATTTTAAATAATATTGTAATAATACACAGTTGCAGGATTGCAATTCGCTTCGGCATTCCATTTATATTCTGAATTCTTAGAACGCTCGTTAGATTTCTACGTAAATTGCCGACGAGCGGTTTGCAATTATCGTCACGCAATTATTAATTCGCGGCAAAGTCTTGGTAGGGAAGTCCTGGGATCTTCTCTCTCAGCGAGATTCTTCCGCGATTCCGTGCGGTCTGACATTTCCTTGATTAGCTAATCCACTCGTTCACGAAATGACGTCTACGATATGACGTCCGACAGGAAATAAAACCTAAGTGGAGTGGGCTACTGTATGCACTTTAAAAACCTTTAACGTTTCTTGCGAAAAACCAGTTTTCGATTAAAGTGTGCGGTCGACACTTTGATTCTCTTAATCAAGTCACGTCTAATATAAAATAATTGGCATCAGTTACTATAAAAGATACGCTTTTTGTCTCTAATATTATTATATATTTTTGAGATATTTCTTAGATATCTACACAAAAAATGATTTTGTTCGTTAATTTTAGTAATTGTCTGACAATTACTGCCATTATTAGTCTAAACGCGATTCTGTTTGTCAGTGCGCAATTTGAACTTAAAGTAGTAAATGTGGTAAGTGTAAAATTAATTATCATTGATTATCAACACAAGAAGGTATTCTAATAGAAAAATAAAATTTTAATTTACACGTAACTAAAAATTTGGCTTTTTAGAGAATCTTCTTAAGATAACAATTAAAACCTTAAATAAATTCTAGTTCTAATTAGTCTTTAAATAATTTTTTGTCATTATTTTTATTCTTATTTTCTCAGGTATTTAGACATGGCGACCGTACACCCGACAACAATGGTCGCGAAATGTTTCCGACTGATCCGTATATAAACTACTCTTTCTATCCGACAGGACTAGGACAATTGACCACCGTGAGTGTTAATGTTCTATTGATTCAAACTAAATTAACAATACACTTTGAAAGAAAAAAGATATAAAATTAATTGTAAAATTTAATTGTAAAATTTTTTTAAAGTTTAAGTGAGAAATAACGCATTTTGATGAAATACGCAAACAACAAATCGATAATATTTGATAAATTTTGTTTGCAGGAGGGCAAGAGACGGGAATATAAATTGGGACAAGTTCTGCGCGACAGATACAACGATTTTCTTGGAGGTATATACAGACCGAATCTCGTCGTGGCTCGCAGCTCCGATTATGACAGAACAAAGATGTCCCTGCAACTCGTTCTCGCCGGTCTGTTCCCACCGCGAAGCGTTCAACGATGGAATCGGCTTTTACATTGGCAGCCGATCCCTACATCGTATTTGTCACGTGTCGATGATAATCTCATCTTAGCCGACGAGTGTCCGCAGTAAATATAACGATTTTAATAAATAAATTAAAGAAAATGAAAAAAGATTACTCGATTAGAAGTGCGTCGTGAAAGAAAATCGGGAAAATGCAAAATATTTCCTCAAAAAGTTATGTATGGAAGGAGCAGTTCTTCACATTCAAGAGATTTTTCCGCAGGTACATTGACGAGTACAATCGAGTGCTAAATTCACCCGCGGCGAAAACGAAAATCAACCAATTCGCGGGTTTGATGAGGAACCTGACGAAGCTAACCGGCAAGAAAATAGAGAGACTTATCGATCTGTACTTTCTTTATCAAACTTTTATGGCTGAGTCTAGCTTGGGACTGCCTCTTCCCGAATGGGCATACGACTATTTTCCGTTTGGCGGATTATTCGACGGAATCGTGGCCGAGTACGAAATTACTAATTTCACTCCTTTATTAAGAAGATTGTATTCCGGTGAGTTCTACGTACACATTCGATTTGTCCCAACTAAACTAAACTAAATTTCCATTAAAATCATTGAAGGATAAAATGCTAGAAGTTTGGATAACGTCATTATTTTGAACAACGATACGCTTGCTCCGTTTCAGGTCCACTGATTCGCGCTATGACGGATAACATGATAACCGCGCAGAAATTAGCTTTCCCGAATACGAAGATGCACTTGTACAGCGGTCACGAAACCAATATCGCATCGCTGTTGCACGCGTTTGGAGTATACAAACCGCACATACCTGAATATTCCAGCGCGATTATTCTAGAACTGCATGAGATCAAGGGAGAACATTACGTGAAGGTGAGTATAGTATATAAGTATTGATACTTGATTAGGATAATAGAAAAAAACACTAAACTTATTTTTCTATTGAGACAACGACAAATATAAGGTCTGTAGAAGCGAATTTTGACATAGATGTTTAGCAAAGAAACTTTAAAAAATGTTCGACATTTTATATTTATTAAACACGTTTCTGCCCTTTAACATTGTATCAATTACGATATTTAATAACGAGAATTAAATACAGATGAATGATTTGTGTGTTTGCGTTGAGTTTTCAGCTTCTATACTATCAAGGCATTCCGCCAAACATTCAGGAACTTAAAATCCCGGGTTGCGACACGCTCTGTCCCTTCGACAAATATCTAGATCTGATCGAAGACTTAATACCGACCGACGAGGAAATGATCTGTGACAAAAGACAGACTCCGAATTACGCCGGCACGGAATATCCTGCCGGTTTGCGAGACATTATGTCCAACGCGATTGGAACATCAGTTAACGAAAGACTGCAATAACACACTGTCAACCATATATGACACGTTATGCGAGACCAAAGTTTGGTTTAAATTGCAAGGATTAGTTTTTAATGTTAGCGTTTTTTTTACAGAGATACATTTTTTTACAGAGACGATTCATTTCATATTTATTTATTAAATTGTCACGTTAAACATTTGTATTATGTATGCACATGTACTCAAGAATCAGTAGATTTATTATAAACAATAAAATGTGTATTACAAACAAATTACCAGAGGTATTTTGTATTACTAATTTCTGAAAAATCAATTGGATTGTATCAACTTCATTTTGTATAAAAAATACACAAAGATAAAAAAAGTCCCAGTCACATATATTCTAAATTCTTTCTTTTTTTTTTTTTTTTTTTTATAAATATTCAGTGGCATTAATCTTATACTGGATAGAACTAGTTTAAACCAGACGTCAAAATTTTATTATACAAATTTTATTATACATATTTTACGAGCGAATAGCGAATGTGTTCAGTCTACCATATCTATTTGCCACTATATCAAGTATATATATACATATATATAGATTAATTCGCGGAGTGTACGCTACAGTAAAGTTCTTTAACAACAAAAGTACAACTTTTTGCTAGCGCGCTTATGTAAGTAAATATTTATCTTATAAGATATTATAATAATTGTATCTTTGTTATTATTGTGTAAGATTAGTTTATCATTTTTATTTTACTTTTACATTATTAGACTTATTTTTTTGTGATAATTCTATAATACATCTATCAATATCTATACAAACAAAGGAACATAATTTTTATTTATCTATTTTTAATATTTGTTTAATTAAGCTTCTTCATATCACTTTTATCGCGGTCGCGATACTTATCATTAAGACATACTGCTAAATCCAGACGACATTACATTTTCAGATTAGGTAGCTGCAACATGGTCTCGATTCACGTTCTCAGTTATCTGTCATTAACAATTATCGGTCTAAATGTAATTTCGACCTCAAATGCGCAACCCGACTTAAAGTTAGTGAATGTGGTAAGTATAATAAAATATTGTTGTGCGTGTGTATTGCGATAAAATAATAAAAATTAAAATATTAAACTAAATATTTCAATCAAACTTTTCGTAAGACAAATTGTGTTACCTGAATTATGTAATTCACGATTGATGTAATAATTATTTTTATTTATTTATTTTACTTATTTGGCAGATTTTCAGACATGGCGATCGAACACCTGACGACAAATACGAAAGATATCCGAAGGATCCCCATTTGAATCATACTTTCTATCCGGAAGGATTAGGACAGCTAACTATTGTAAGTAATAAGTTAAAATCAATTTAAATAAAAGAATAATTATTTATTAATATTGTACATTTAATATTAATATTGTACATCTAATATTAATATTGTACATTTAATATTAATATTGTAGGTTTAATATTAATAAACATTTTTCACTATCGTGAAAAATTTGTCTACAGTTAAACTTCATAGTTACAGTTTATAGATAAAGCTTTCACCGGACAGTTAATCTCTGCTTCTGAAGGTATTACATCTTTAATGAGATTTTTATAAAGGTTTAAAGGACAAATTTGATTACATTTGTCCAGTTTAAGAGTAACTATTTGTTCTCTAGGACCATTCAACAAAAGAATCTGTGAAAACAAGTGCAAAACATTTAAGTAAATTCTTAATTTTGTGCGTGTTACATATTATATACTTATAATTTCTACCAAGACACTATTTTATCAACTATACTACTGCTATAGATTATCATACGTAACAACAATTACCTTGATATAGAGTTTACCGCTTTTATTCCGTAACGTTTCGAATATAATTGTTGATCCGTAATTTATTTTCGGCTCACTGATATTATGAGCTCTGAGAAAAGATCCGATATTGACGTCGTGACCGACGTACACGTACATTTTACGATGTGTACGATCTGTGACTAGATTGTCAATAAACATTTTGATTATCATACCACCATTGAATCGCTTTAATTCGGTAGTATACGAATTAAGTTCGCCTAATAATGCAAAACTATCCTGCAACTGCCGTTCTACTTCGTCAGTGTACCATTCCGGCATAGTTAGACCCATGGCTTTCTACAATACATAGAGAACAAACGTTATGTACATACGATATTAAATAACTATTACTTATTGAAAAGATTCACGTACATATGTACATGCAAATCAACTTCTCAGAGTTTTATTTTTTATTTTAATTTAAATTTTAAATCTGTATTCTGTACATAGAGTCGTTTTAATTTGGGATCAAATATACTTTGTAATATTTCCGAGAATGAAAGTTTTTTTAGAAACAAACGGACCAATAATTGAAATGCAAAATATTCTTTTCTTTTAATATATGAACATTTGTCTTACATACTTGTGCCGTTAATAATTGATAAATAGCTCCAACGTCTATCAGATTCATGACATTTCTTCCAGTTTTGTTGCTTAAGAAATTGAAAAAGTCTTTATAAACTGCAACTTTATCACGAACTTCTTGTGATTCAAGAACATTTGTTAAAGTTGCTTTATATCTGAACAAAATATGAGTAAAGTCGATATTAAAACCGATTTTTTTCAATAAAATTTATAATGTGAAGTTTGTACTAAACTAACACACACACACACACACACACACACATACTTTGGACAGAACAAATATTTTAATAGTTTATCAACTTGTATGGGCACGTAATACGTAGGAATAGGAAACCACGCTAAATTCGGATTCCACACTTGCACTGAATGCGGAGGATATAAACCCGCTAGCATCAGCTGTAGAGACGTTTTTGTGCGGTCAACGTTTGTACTAAAAGCATAAATATCTCCCGGATAATAGATTGATCCTAATAACTTGTCGTAACGTTGTCTCAATATTCGTCCGAGTTGATATTCTGTATATTTTCCTTCCTGAAAGAAACATAAAAGCTGTTTATCAAAACGTACATATAAACATGTAATACTGTATATATCGATATATACAGAGGTCATCTAAAAAAGGTCTCATAGCGTTTCATATATTCCGTATGATTTTTCGTGAATTATAATTCTCAAATGATGATGTGTAATAATAAAAAATATCAATATACGTGTACTTACATTAGTCAATTGGCCAAGACCCCACGGTTCATAAGTGGAAACATTATAGCGGTCATTGGGATACATTTTTATTTCGTCAAATGACGGTGTTCGTTCTCCGTGTCTCGTAAGCTGAAATTATACATGAAATCATATATACATCAATTAATAAATTTTATTTCATTGTACACACGTTAATTGAAAATTTATCAAATTTTGTGAAAGTTACTAATATCGCGAATAAATTTAAAGCATGTTTTACTTACTACTTGTACTAGTTCTAATTGAAACTTGCATTCTGAAAATACAAACAAATTTAGAAAAAATAAAAATGTATATAGAACCCCGTGTTTCATGATTGCACGTTATAATCAACCGATTCCGCGTAAAACTCGTGAGGGATTGATAGCTGATCTTCGTAGAGACCGGCTATATATATATATATATGTTTCCTCTCCCTTCTCCCTTTATGCTTGCTTCTTTGTAAGAACCCAGATAACATTTCTTGCGTGCAAGATTTGCGCGCGTTATATGTGTAAATCTTGTATGCGATTTGTCTGAATTTTGTTTGTGAACATATTTTATCGCAAACCTTGCACGCAAGAAATGTTATCTGAGTATTTTAGAAATCACTTAGGAATGTTATTGTTTTTTAGAAATTACTTTGGGATGTTATTTTTTTATATTACTGACTCATATTAGTTAAATATCTCTTTTGTCTAACGTTATCTTTCTTTTGTCTAACGACTGTTATTATTCTTATTATGTTACTGACTCAATTATGTCCTACTTAATTAAAATGGTTTATGATAGAATATCTATTTTATTTATTTTAGAAAAACACTTTAATTAGATATATATTATAATTAATGATCTTTAAATCGCAATTAATAAAGTTAAACTAATTATAAAAAAGGACTAATTAACAATTTATTACAGCAAAATTAAATGTTCTCTCGATAAATAAAATAGTGATTTTATATTCTGACAGTTAATTAATGAAATTTTTTTCAGCAAGGAAAACAACGTGAATATAAACTAGGAACAGTTTTGCGTGATAGATACAAAAATTTTCTGGGCGACATGTATCTGCCGAAAATTGTCGTAGGCCACAGCTCTGATTACGACAGAACGAAGATGTCTTTGCAACTCGTTCTCGCTGGTTTATTTCCGCCAAACGATCGACAACGCTGGAATGACAATATAGCTTGGCAGCCTATTCCGACGATGTATATATCACGTGTCGACGATAATTTTTTTTTGTCCGATGAGTGTCCGAAGTAAGTAAATCATACATAATTAATGAAATGATAAATCAGTAATAAAAAATAATAAAACAAAGATAATTATATAAATGTAGATATATAAATTAAAATACATAAGAATAAACTTGAAAATTATTTTGCAAGTATAAAGAAAAATACGCACATTTCCGAGGCGCAATACAATCTAAGATCACTTTTAGGCTTCTCAATGAATATAATCGAATATTAGAGTTACCCGAAACGCGCAAGAATCTGTCGAGGTTTGACGACATGTCAAAGAACTTGACAGAACTGACCGGCAAAAACATGAGCACGCCTGGTGATTGGTACTATTTGTATCATACCTTCGTAACGTATTCATATCTCAATTTGACTCTTCCCAAATGGGCATATGACTATTATCCCAATGGCCAATTGTTTGACGCGATTGTTATGGCATACAAGCTTTACAGTCACAATCCATTATTAAAGAGACTGAATGCCGGCAAGTCGTTTAAATTCGGATAAAAAAAATTTAAACTTCTATAACGTTCGCTTCTTGTTATGACAAAAATAACGTTTGCTTTGTTTTAGGTCCAATACTTCGCGCCATGTTTGACAATATGAAAGCTGTGCAAAATTCGACCTCAAAGACGAAGATTTATTTATACAGCGGACACGAGACCAACATTGCAAAGCAGTTGATTGCGTTTAACTTGTACAAGCCTCACGTACCTGAATTTTCTAGTGCAGTTATCTTAGAATTGTTAGAACAAGACAAGCAGTATTATGTGAAGGTAATTTATTCTCTCCGACAAATGTTACATATCTCTAATTTTTTACTATTTAAATTACTTTTATTTGCCACTTGTATCGACTTTCATCAATCAATTGATCTTAATTTTATATATCAAACATACTATTTCAGATTTTACATTATCGAGGCATTCCACCGATTATCGATGAGCTCACAATTCCGGGTTGCGAAACGCTATGTTCTTTCGACAAGTTCTCAGATTTTATCAAAGATCTTATTCCGTCTGATGAGGAAATGATTTGTGACAAAAGAAAAACTGCGGATTATGCTGACACGGAATATCCTGCTGCGGTGCAAACTAAACTATATAATTTAATTAGCAAAATAATACATGGATAAAATTACATAGTAGAAACATGCCGTTAGTTAGTTCAATCAAATATAATTACCCTATAGTTTATCGCTTTCGTTGCGTAACTTCTCAAAGATAATTGTTGATCCGTAATTTAACAATCTCGGCTTGATGATATTATGGGATTTGATGTGACACAGATTTAACATCCATTAGACATCTAATTAGACGTTCATAATTCCACGTGATGAATAAACATCTAATGGAGCTTTGTAGAGAATATTGTTCCGCGTGGATTTCACTGCAAAAAGTTCAATAATAATTCTCGTAACATAGAAGAATAGGAATTATCGATAGGAAGTAATTAAAGTTAAAAAAAACCATCGATATACAATAATCGATTTCTCGATTAAAAAAGTCGAATCGATAATAATCGATGCAACATCTCCCGCTCTTGTCTAAATTTAAACGCACTCTCTCTTTTTTAATGCGGAGCGGTATGCAATATGGCGCTACACGCGACGTTACCATCTGCACAAGCTGTAGTCGGGTTACAGAATGTTGCGTTTTGCCGTGGAATTTGTTCTCAGATTTCGACAGATATTTACGTTGCGCGGTCCTTGCGGACAAGTATGACATTTTGTTCTGAATAGACACCCCACGTCCGTGAGTGTTACGATCGTTCTTAACAAATAGAGTCGAATAAAAAGCGACTCTAACCTCTTGCGTTTTGCATATATATTTAAAAAAATCGCATTTGAATATGTTTATACATATAGATGAATGTCGAGTGCTATAAAGTGGCAGATAAATAAATCGAGTGCATTGGTTTTTTTGTCACATTTTGTTGTGCACGGTTTTGTGTAACTTACTTGGTGTAAACTTTAACCCCCAAAGTACTCTCTCTTTTTCTCTCTCTGGTACACGTGTTTGTTACACCGTCCACGTGAGAACTGGAAGCACGATAAATAAACAGAATTTTTTGTGTTGAAATGACCCTTATTTTCTTGTCAAACGCAATAAATGAGTACTTCTGAAGAATCACTTAATGATCCTGACTATGTCTCTGCAACCTCCAATGATCAAATTCAACAAAAGATTTATGAAGAAACTGGTAAGCAGTATGATGTTCTTATTTAATAACAGCATGTTTTTTTCTAAGTTAACAAATTAAACTTTTTCTAATTAAACAGCTACATATATACACATATACATATATATATATGTCTGTTTCTACTAAAATCTTTAAGTTTTACACAAATATATAGAAGCAGGAATTTTTTCAAATAACAACGTGTTTGCAATTTGTAATTAAATTACAAAATCTTTTTCTTTTTCTCAGCAAGAAAAGCTACAGCACAAAAAATAACTGCAATAGTGGACAGGGAATTTTCAAAGGAGATCGAGGCAAAAGAGAAAGAAATTTTGGAGGTACAAGAAAGATTGCACAAAGCTCTGAAGATTTTTCATCTCTTACGCTATGTCATAATAACGAATTTTTACAACCGTAAACAATGTCAAGCTCCCGAAGCCGCAGAGACTAAGAAGCAAACGAGAATTCATCCTGCGATCAAATCAGTAATTGGGAAACATCCCAAGTTTGATCATTACACAGATCATGCTGTACCTTCAACGTCCACAGATCCCCGATTTTTGTGCGATGTCACGCCTTTCGCATCGAACACAATTAAACCGGAAGAAAATGCGAGCAAATGCAACACATCGGAAGAAAAAAAGCGAAAATCAGAGGATGAGGAATTACGGCCTCGTAAGATACCCCGTTACGTGCCGCCAAAGAGCAGCGCACCCGAGAAAACGATGTGTCCGTCGCGCAGCAACAGCCAAAAGGTTTGCAAGCGCGTCGTTGTCGGCAACATCTCCAAGTGGATTCCGCCCGATTGGCGAGAAGACAACTTCAGTCACAAGTGGACGATGTACGTACGTGGCGAGAAAAACGACGGTGCCGACATCAGCTCCTTCGTCAGTAAGGTGAGATTCTTCTTGCATCCGAGTTATCATCCGAACGACATTGTCGAGGTCACGTCGTATCCGTTTCACCTGTCCAGACGAGGATGGGGCGAGTTTCCGCTCAGAGTGCAGTTGCATTTTAAAAATACTCGAAACAAACCTATGGACATAATTCACAACTTAAAGCTCGACAGAACTTATACGGGATTGCAAACATTGGGCTCGGAAACTCTGGTCGATGTGTGGATTTACACGGGAGAGTCTCGTAACGTGGAAGAGAACAATAAGTTTATTAATCATTCCGTTGATGAACCGTCTGTGAAGGTTCAACCCGATACTGAGAATAACGGTTCGTCGGAGTTTATTTCTGAAAGTCAAAAAGACTCCTCAGATATGTCGTGGCTTCCTGCTGATCCCATCGAGATAATTCAGATAAAGAAAGAAATGACCGATTTGAAAGTAAACGAATCATCTAATTTATTATTGGATATAGTTCAGAAATCAACAAATAACAGTATAAAAGTCGAATCTGATGATACGAGTGCAAACGATATAAATGACTCGAATCAAGAAGAAACACGTTACCTCGTAGACCATGATCACAATTATTTTAACAAACAGTGTCCCAACTCTCACAATCACGTCGTAAAAGAAGAAAACGTAACTATAAATCATGTTATGAACGGCGAATGTGTACCTTCGACTAATTTATCAGCGAATGATAGCGATGAGGAGAAACTTAACAGATTTAACGGTATTATTCAGTCTTCCAGTACCTGCCAGTATTTGGCGTCTTCGAATACAGAGGAAAATGATTTGCTCACGGCATCGATATTCCAAGACAACAATGTTCAAGAGAATTTATTTAATGCGCCTTCGCAAGATAAAAACTCGGAGAATAGTTTAACTTCCGAAAGTCTCTCTAAAGACACATTGATGACAATTAACGGCTACTGCAAACCGTCCGACGCTTCCTTCAATCAATTGAATAATCCGCAGAAAGCAACGAGTTCCTCCAGTTCCTGCAGTTTGCATTTAAAGCCTCTGAAAATCTCTATACCCTCTAATGTATTTATATCAACTACTAATAAACGTATAGTTTTGGTGCAGGATAAGTCAATACTAGTGAAATCGGGTGATAACTCAAAAAAACTCGACGGGAATATGAAAATTCCGAGAGACAATAGTGTCGCGAAGCTGAACATTCGTGTTCCTCAAGGTGTGAGTATTTTGAAGAAAAGCGCTTTAGTTAACGCACCGCAGAAGACGAATGAGAAGAAGATGATCATGCTAAAAGGCACCAACAGCGTTTTGTTGAGCTCCAATGAGAACATTCCGATTCTGAAGATAGCGGACTCGCTCGATCCGCGCCACAATTACGAGATCGCGACAAATGTCGTTTCGTCGAACAAGCAAGAAATTGCGTTCTACGAGAGATCCGAAGAGAAGATGACAACGCAGCGACCAAAAATTACATTAGGAAAAGACAAGCACAAGATACAGAGTAAGAGAGAGCTGTACGTGACAATACTGCGCTCGATCGACTCTGCGAATATCACCGACACGGAGGCATTGGTACGATTTATCATTCGCCGACTGCCAATCGTCACGGAGACCGCACGCGATCCCGAATACAAGCAGATCCATCCCTACGCGTGTCGTAGCGAAAACGAGTATCTGGCGTACAACATCGGCAAGCAGCGAGCTCTTGAATGGTGTCGCGCGAAAATGATCAAGTATTTCTTGCATAAAAAGCAGATTCCAGCCGAGCAAGTGTGGAGCGCCAAAGAGATCATGATTTGGGCTAGGGTTCACGGCTACACGCCGAGTAAGAATGGCGCGCCGATTGCAACGAACGACTCGAAGAAAACGCCGAGCGTCACGATGTCCACCACAATCTCGTCCACGTGCACGGAACCGGTTGCGTTGCAAAAGTGGCTACAGGCCTGTCAGCAGTCATCTAGTCATCAGTTATCGACGAACGTCGATGTCGAAAAGATCGACGTCGAAACTGTCGAGGATAATTCAGTTAATCAAAGGAGAAACAATAGTAATCAGGTCACCAATCGTGGCGCGCTGATACCGCTCGAACTTGAACGGAGTTCGCTGCCGTTCCATAAGTTCGTGTGCGATACCGCGCGAGATATCGGAATCAAAATCGGACCGGAAGAGATCGTTCCCGGCGTTTTGTACTGCGCAGCAGGTCGTATGATGATGCGAGTAAGGATTATTTTTTTACACATTTCTTTTTTGCGCTATATAAGATAACAAAATAAATTTCACGTTGTCGTATCTCTCCAGGTTGTCGAATGTTTTGTGGAGGATCTGACTAGATCGTCGTATGCAAAATCTTTGGAAAGAAACAACGGAGATCGGTAATCATAAACTAAAATTTTTGATATTGTTAACTAAAATTTATCTTGTAAATGTTTCTTGTTTTTGTTATGTTTTGTTTTCAAGCGTTTTTGATGTTATGTTTGCAGGAATTCTATGACTATTACGCCGAACGATGTGCGTAACGCGCTTGCAAGTCGAGAAGAATTCGACATACTTACAAACGATAGTTTGGGCTCGAGGCAACAATTGAGTGTGACGGAATTGGCTAACCACTTGTGACGACGGGGAAGAACATTAGGAACAAACTAATCGCGAAAGCTTACAACGTAATTTTAACTCGTTTCAGTTCCCGCTAATTGGATTCTTATAACAATCGATATTTAGTGAAACGATTCGTGGAGCTCCGAAAAGACGCTTGACATGATGATCAAAAATTCATCCTACATTGCAGAATTCTAATATAAATAATATAATATATACATGTATATATACATTTATATATATATATATATAATATATATACACATACACACATATATACGTATATATATTATATGTATATATATTATATGTATATAATACATATAATATACATGTATATACTAATATATGTTACTCAGGACTTTCATAATTGATTTGTGAAGTGAAACAAGCCGATTACATACAGATCTCTACGTACATTCGTATCTTTTATATTCTCCGTAAGACGTGCAAGCGAATAAATTGTTTAATATAAAAAAACATTTTAAAAAATTTGTTCTTTTATTCCTCTCCTTGCTATCATTACCAAATAAAATTAATTGTTTTAATCATCTGAAAAACTATCTGACTTACCTATTCTAAACATCCTTTAAAGAACACAGTTTTGTTCTTTTTGCAAACTAATAAAATAAATTAAAGTGTTACATTACAATCTCTCACGAGCCAATAAGCAATGACAGTTGATTTCTGCTGATCGCCAATAACCCTGCAATGGCTATCTAGGAAATTTTTAGAACGCAAGTTGTCACTTTTTTAAGTCTAGTACGAGTGTAACTGCATTTAAAAAGAACCGCCAATCTGACTTAACCAAACTTTTGTGGCGTGACATTGCGTGACATAAAGAGACCTGAAAAGTCAACAACATACAAGGTACGTAGTATCAGTATTATGTCATTTAAAAATATGTGCGCAATATAATTGTTACTCGATCATATATTTTAAAGAGAAATTGACATAAAGATATGTTTTAAATATAGACTGAAGTGAGTCGCAATTAACATCAATAATAAAACACATCTAAATATATTGATAAAAATGCCACGGGTACGTAATAAAACAATAATATTCTATTAAATTATTCAAATAAATTGCTCCAAAATTGTGAGAATCATAATATGTAATATATGCAATGTTGCGTGTTTCTGCAGGATATAAGATCTTATTTTGCACCAGTTGCGGCTTCTCAGAAAAAGAACAGTGAACCTGAAAAGATTAAAAAGCGACGTATAATTTCATCTGACGAAGATGAAGAAATACCAAAAACACCCACAAAACGTTCTAAGGTAGAGCAACTTGCTTTCTGTAACAGATAAATACTTATAAAAAAAATATAAAAATAATTTATTTACAATAATAGAAAATTATATCATTGATTATGTATTGTGCAGATTGCTCGAAAGATCAAGAAAACTGTCTTGTCAGATTCTGAGGATGAGGAGATTATTGTGAAATGTGATGAGAAAACTTCTAAACAGTCCAAAGCAAGTGAGAAAAATGGGAATGAGAAATCACGCATAGCTATATCTCCTGGTGAGTTGTTCAAGAAGAAACCAATAACAAGAATAGAAGAATCAAAAATGAAAAAATTGCAGCAAATTGTGAGTATATAATACTACATCAAGCAAAAATTACATCACGAGATTAGTGAACAATCTGTGAGTAATATTGAAATTTGCAGGAATCTGAATTTCATAATGACAGTGATTTTGATGCTGTGTTGAAACAGTTAGATGCATCACCAGCTAAAATAACATATAATGATTCAAAGAAGAAGAAAAATTATACTGAAAATAGAGATGTTCCAAAAAATCTCAATTTATCAATTGAGACAGGTATGTGTATATATTTAATTTATTAGATATTATTCAATATTAGATAAATTAAATTAAATAATAAAACGTTTCCAGAAGAAAGGTTTAAAAATAAAAAGCAAGATGACGAACTAAAACATTCCCATAACACAAATAAGACCAACAAAACTAAACAGGCTAAAAAATCGGCCGATAAAACTAGTAACGCAAAAGATATTGAAAGTTCCCCTAAAAAACGAAAGTTGCAGTCGGAAAAGAAAAATAGTTCCAGCCCCAATAAAGATTTTGATACGTGTAATCATAAATTGAAAAAATCAAAATTGAATATCTCAACATCCGACTCTGCGACAGAAGACAAAGAAGCAAAGAAAACACCAGGCAAGGATAAAACAGTGGATTTGATTGAAGAAAAAATAAAGAAAAAGAAACAGCATTCTGTTATGTATGAAAAATATCTTCAGAGAGGCGGCGCTAGGAATCCTGGATCAAAACAAATTCCTACAGTAAGAAAATTTTTTCATGTACAATAGTTAATTCTAAAAGAAAGAAAAGTAGATACTTCTGCTTTGAGATTTTAACGGAGATTTTTTATCGGTAATGATCGATTGGGTTTGTATTTCAGGGCGCTAAAAATTGTCTAGCCGGTTTGAGTTTCGTAATTACCGGTGTCTTAGATTCCTTGGAAAGAACTGACGCTGAAGATCTGATACATCAATACGGCGGTCGTACCGTGAACTCCGTATCAAGAAAAATTAATTTTATTATTGTAGGAGATGAGCCTGGTCCGGCCAAGTTGAAAAAAGTATATTTTCATACACACGTGTCTGGAGTTCAAATCGGTCTATTGGTTTCTTGTGTTCACATGAAATAAGTTTTCAGGCTGATAATTTAGATATTAAACGAATATCCGAAGACGATCTTATCGAGATGATTCGCACCAGACCGGAAGGTAAAGCTGAATATATTAAGCCAACTGCGACGAGAGCTAAACCAAACTCCAAAAAACTATCAAAAGAATCTGAGGTGATGATGGACAAATCACCATCGCCGAACAAATCAAAAACATCGTCGAATCTTTCTGAGAAGATAGAGAAAGTGAAAACATCATCACCAGTTTCTCCAATAAAGACAAAAAACGAAGACGTTAAGATGGTATCACCGAAGCAGATTGCTTCGGATACAAGCAGTAAATCAACACCTGTATGTGACAAACATATTGTTAACAAACTTGTTAAGTGGATAAAATAACATAACTCTGTACAATTTACATTGTAAACGCAATTTATATTTTTCCAGACACTTCACAGCATCGAATCGCAACCGTTAGTCGAAAAATATAGACCCAAGACTATGAAACAAATTGTAGGTCAGCAAGGAGATAGAAGCTGCGCGCATAACTTGCATGTGTGGTTACGTGATTGGCACAAGAATCGTCAGGATCCAAAAATCAAAGATAGTAAGATGTTCATGACGCGTGTTTGTGAATTTTTATTCACGTCAATGCAGTTCTCACGCGATTTTCTATTTCTTTTTTTTAAATAAATATTCTTCCGCTAATAAATCACGGAAACTTGTACGTTTGTTGATAGTCAAGCAAACCAACGGGCAAATCTACAAAGCTGCCTTGCTGTCTGGTGCGCCAGGCGTAGGTAAAACAACAACTGCGCAAGTCGTTTGTAAAGAATTGGGATACGACCTTGTGGAATTCAATGCTTCCGACACGAGAAACAAAAACCTTTTGAAGGAAGAAGTCTCGGGACTGTTGTCCAATACCACAATGAAGGATTTCGTTACTGGTAGATATGTGACACTCGATTTTGAAGTAACGATGTCACTTTTGTTGCTTCACGTAGCACATTACAGGTACCACGCAAAAGATCACGAAGAAACACGTGTTGCTGATGGACGAAGTCGATGGTATGGCGGGTAACGAGGATCGCGGTGGTTTGCAGGAATTAGTCAACTTGATCAAACACACCGACGTACCGATTATTTGCATATGCAATGACCGGTTTAACACAAAGATGAAAACCATTGCCAATTATTGCTACGATCTGAAATTTCCGAAACTCAGAGTGGAGCAGATAAGGGTATTGATTCATTAGATTCAGCTTGAATTCAGTTTTTTCTCTTTATGATATAAATAAATATATTGCTCTTGTCCGCAGAGTTCCATGAAATCTCTGTGTTACAAAGAGAAGATTGAAATTTCGACGCAGGACCTCGATTGCTTGATCGAATCGACGAATCATGATATACGACAAGTGATAAATCATCTGGAGTTTCTCAGCGGTCAGACATCGAACACGAAAACGACCGACAATAAACCTTCGAAGAAGGACTTCAAACTCGGTCCGTTTGAAGTCGTGAAAATGGCGTTTAACGCGGAGGATCAAAAAAAATTGGATCTAAACAATAAGATCGGTTTATACTTTCATGACTACAATATAGCGCCTCTTTTCGTAGAAGAGAATTATCTGAGTGTCAGATTACCTCAAATGTCACCGTAAGTGCATCCGCTCTCTTTTTTTACACAAAGAAAAAAACCAATAGACATTAATTTACAGTCTTCAGAAGTTAGAGAAAATTTCCAACGCGACCGACAGCATATCCCACGGAGATCTCGTCGAGAAGGTAATGAGAAGCAACATGATGTGGAGTCTGCTTCCGATGCACGCGTGTTTCTCATTCGTCATTCCAGGTAACGAACTCGCGGGAAGTCTCGACGCGATGGTGCGTTTTCCGAGTTGGTTCGGACGAAACTCAAAAACAATGAGATTCAACAGGTACTTGTGATTGAATATTGATTTTTGTTACATAACATACGGGATGTTGCGATTTAACGACGCTGGAATTGGGACAACGTGCATATTTTTTCCAGATTGCTGCAAGAGTTAACGATGCACACGCGATTAACCACTGGTGCGAGCAAAGACGCCCTGAACATGGATTATCTGACTCATATTCGAAATGCCATTGTAAAACCCTTGATAGATAAAGGCACCGATGGCATAGAAGACGCGATAGACATTATGAAAAACTATCATTTAATGAGGTAACTGTATTTTGAACTCATTCACACTAAACACATTGAAAGACACACATATGTACTGATGTGTAATTTTGTCTTGTTTAAGAGAGGACTTGGATTCAATGATAGAGATTTCTCTCTGGCCAGGATTTAGCGATCCTACAAGTAAACTTGAAAGTAAAGTACGTATAATATGTACAAAATAGTAAATATTGATGTATTAAAAATTAAATTAAAAATGAAAAAAGTTGAAATATTAAAAAAAACTCTAAGTATTGCCGCGATATGTGTTGTAGGTAAAAGCAGCGTTTACGCGAGCGTATCAGAAGAGTATGCCGATGTTGCCATACGCGATTAACAGTAACGTCACAGCCAAGAAAAGATCTGCGCCAGAAGATGATGAGGCTATGGAAGAGGAAGATAATGAGGAAGAAAATGATGATATTAATTTTGACAGAATGATCAAGGTGACACTGAAATTTATATTCAATACTTTAGTTGTGCGAGAATATTCCGGGAACACACACACACAAACTGAAACACTTGCATATATGTATTAAGTTTTACAAAAGAATAAATACGACTGGAAAAATGTATTTTTTATAGGCAAAGAAAATCAATACTGCTAGTACCAGCAAAGCGTCGTCAAAAAGAAACGGTGAACCGACCAAGAAACGCGGACGTGGTCGAGCCAAGGAAAAATAAAAGACAATGACATTGAGAGGAAAATGGAAAATTACACATATGTATTTAGAAAAACCATGAATCACACGATATTAATACATGAATACTCGTTCATCATTCAATGAGTAATGTTTTTACATAGTCGAAATATTATTTTTATATATATCACTTGGTAGATTTATTGCACATAAAAATGCAATGGAGCTATATATATACATCCCATATGTCCATACATATGTAGATTTTCAATGCCAACAAGCATTCGGTAATGAGTGAGCTTGTAGGTTATCTTACAATCTTGCGCTAAGATATAATTTTATTCTTTTTCGCGCCGGTTTAAAATTAATCTGACTCGGTGTTATCTTCAAGTTCTCCTCTTGTCTGTACACATTCTGAAATGAAAGAACACAGTGATATGTTGCCATAAACAATTAATGTGCGTGTATGTGCATGCGTGTTTCGTACAAACGATATAAACAATTATATATTTTACATAAAATATTAAAAAAATAAAGCTTATGATTATTGGATGCAAGTACGTACTTCTAGAACTGGGTTTCCATCCAATATATTCATTAGTTCTCTTGTTCTCTTCTGTGAGCCAATCGGTTAAAGGCTTAAAGTACTCCAAAAGTCCAGCCGAGTCCATTTGTCTTTGACCCGCGATTCTTTCCATTGCATCGGGCCACGGTTTCGAAGAACCCAATTCCAGCATGGATCTGACGAATTCATTTTGTTATTTATTGTCGTGCTTTTAAAAATTTCGCAACAAACTCACTTAAGCATATTTCCCGCGTCCTTGTTTTCGTAAATGTCGCATTGATGCAGAGGATTGGCGTTCGGGTTCTTCGGATCGTATTGCTTCGCTTCGCTGCACAGAGCTTTGTGGAACTGGAATTGTATCACAAAGCTCACGTAGTATCTTATATACTCAACGTCCGCGATTATGTGGTACTTCGCACCCGGATCGAAGTCTTCTTCCGATCTGTCTACCGGAGGTTCGATACCTTGATACTCCTCCGCGAGCGACCACCTTGAAGCAAAAAGGTTCGTATCTCTCACAACGTTTCTTTTATAATTTTAACGAAAAAATTAATCTAACTTTCAGTTTTTCTATCTACAGAATCAATCGTCATTGCTAATTCGTTATCCAGAACACTGACCAGTCGCAGTTGTAATTGTCAGGTGTGACTTTTCCCTGGAAGACATTCCAACGCCATTGGTCCATCATGTAAGCGAACGGTAAGAAAGCGATTTTGTCGAGACTCTTCGCGTAGAGATGATTTAGAACCGCTTCCTGATCAGTCGAATCGTCGTTCAACAGACCGATCTTCTTAAGATGGCTGGGAGTGGACACGCTGAGGGAGATGACATCGCCGACCGCCTCGTGAAAGCCAGGATTCGCGCCTTCTTTATAAACCGTGGGCTGGTTCTTGTATTGCAAGTAGTACTCGATGTGACCCATCTCGTGATGTGCCGTCAGCAAGTCTTCCATGTTGACGCGCGTGCACTGCTTGATCCTGAAGTCTTTGCCGTCGTAGAAGTCCCACGCGCTCGCATGGCAGATCATATCCACGTCCTTCTGCTTTTCAAGAATCGACTTCTCCCAGAACGTGTTCGGCATGGCGGACAAGTTAATCGACTTGAAGAAGTTCTCGGCGAGACGGAACATACTCGTCGCGTTGTAACCTGCTCGGAGAATCACAAAGAACCGCTATAACGTGTATTCAGTGGAGGTCGAACACAAAAAATCCATCAAGAAATGATTGCATAAAGTTTGAAAAGTCAAATCGGAACTTGCCTTGTTCAACCAGAGCATTGCTAACATCCGGCAACTGCTTGCCCGGGAATGGTACGGTGAAGTCCGCAATATTCGCCCAGGACTGAGCCCAGGTGTTGCCCAACAAGTGCGCCGGAATTGGTCCGTCCTTGGAGACGATGTCTTCGCCATACTTCTTCCTGAGTTCACGTCGTACGTAAGCGTGAAGTTGCAGATACAGTGGTCTCAATTGTTGCCAGAGAGCCTCTGCAAAAATCTCGCTATTTTATACTTTCTTTGTATGTGTACTGATGTGACGGATACACAATCTCTTACCGATTTGTTCGGGAAAATCGTCGGCTTCGTAATCTTTCATCCAATACGCGGCGTAGTCGGTGAAGTTGTTGAGTCTCGCAGCGGTGTTGGCCAGCTCGACATACCTCGTATATAGAGATTTCACCTTTTCACCTGATGCCTTTCTCCATTCCACCCAGATATGCTTCAGCTCTTTAGGATCGCGACTCTTCATCAGAATTTCCGTGATCTCCGGCTCGAGCGCGAGGTCACACTTGGTTCTGTTTTTGTAGTCGCAGATCTTCGCGGTGCTGTAGATATTCTCCATTTGACTGACCGTCGTCTCGAACTCTTTGTAATTCTGTAATCAAAATTTCGTTCTGTATTTACCATTTCTTATACTCATAGGATTACTGGGGATAAAAGAAAAAATATTTGCAAGTGACTACTCCGCAAAATTGATTTTTCTTTCCACAATCAGAAGTTTCAGATGAGAGAGTATAAATATGTTTTCTTTGAAATCCACGTGTGAGAATATTCAGTAACTTTTGTACAATAAATTGTTATATTCTTCTTTCTCACTTCATCGAGGTTTGAAGTTCTTACAAATAAAAATAATATTGGTTCAGGTTGTTTTTTGCAAAATTCTTACATCCTCGGGAAGCGCTGCAGCGCCGAGTATTCCGAGCTTCTTGAACTGCCTCTTGACATTCTCGTCTGGCAAATCCCTCCACGGGAAAGCGTTCACTTCCTGAGCGATCTGTTTGGTAACGCGAGCCGCCGCCGCAGACACATTCAACTTTTCGGCTAGGTTCTCTTCTGTCAGATTTGACGCGTAATTCCACCCGGCTATGCTCTGTTTGTTATTCCATTCTGCATACAACGCGTCGAGACGTTTCAAGATATCTCCAGCATTCTTCAGATCTTCGGCAGCTTGCTGCACATTATCGGAAGAATTTGTCGTATCTTCTGTCGGCGCAGCCTCGGTAACTGCCAGAGTTACGATCGCTGCTATCAGAAATCTGATAACATAATTACACCGCATAATACATATTTGTATTGTAATAGTAAAAACATTATATGTATGCGTTATTATTTATTGCATTATATTATTGATTTATTGTTAATAATTATTGTATATTGTTGATAATTGGAAAAATCCTAAGTCATGTGCAAAATGATTGATATCAAAACATTTCATCTGCGATAACTGTATCAAGTAGAGTACGAGATTGATTTATGTGTATCTTATCGATACTGTCAATAATGCGGGAGTGTTATTTGTTAATTAAAATTTTTGCAAAAATCTGATATTTTACAATGATTTCATTTTCCAGGAGAACCATTTCCTCATCTTCAACAGTTTTAATGCTTACTTTTTATTCTTTCACATATAAAATTTCGTAAATACTCTGAATAGAATTAAATTGAAAATGACGGAATAAATTTGTTTTTGCTTTGAAATCGAATATGATTAGTACATTTCTCGGCCTTCGAATGTGACATTGTTCGGTTGAGCACGATATTAACTCGTCCGGCATATTAACTCGTTAGGTCATGAGTGATGAGATTGTCGCAGTACATATTCCGCAGTGCATACTAAAGCAAGTACATCCGGGAATACGAAACGTAAATACCGATAATATGCAATATAACTCGTGCGCGCGTACAATCAAAATCGAATGATCGTTTCAAGTTTACAAGATCAATCTTATGTAAAACAATCGTGCGAATGTCAACGCATTTACATTCATCATCGTATTATTCTCTCAAAGTTATTGATCATCGTCATCGTCGTCACGATTACTTGTCGCTTACGAGGCGAGGAGAAAAAAATAAATATTGTGCTAGTCACTTAACGAGATACTTACACGCGCAGCATATCGGATTTCTTTTGCAACAATTCGATCTTGCGGTTTTTATATACAGATTCGAGCAACTTTCACAAATTGTGACGTTAGCCCTCCACCGCGGTCTTTTAATATACGACGACAATCGCGTCCCAACCGTCGACTGACCTCCGTTAGCAAGACACGTTGTCTTTTATGCCATCTCCCCACCTGACAATTCAACGCGATCCTGTCGCACGCTTCGTCAAAGCTAATCCTGTTCGTTCGTGGTGTGTGTTGTCGTCTACAAAACACACGCATATATTTACATTTCTGTCCGATCGATCAGATTTCCCTCAATTTTGTGCAATCTTCATGCCTTTCGACGCATCAATCGCATTGTTTGCTCTATTCATAAGATACGAGAAAAAAATCGATCTGCATTCCGGAATTCGTGAGATTTAAAGTCGAAGATAAATTGCAAGATTCTTCACATTGAACAAACTCGTGTTGTTTGCATTTTATCCATCTAAATACTTTAGCAGATAAAGAAATTTGTGAATAATTTCTAGATTCTTATTGTCATTTTCTAAGTCTTTCATTAACCTTATTACACATTATTTATATTACACACATAAACTAATTTTATATATATTCGATTATTAGAATATAAAACGGAAGCTTCGCTTGTGTAATCATTCAGACCTTGCATGTCGCGTTAAATTGTTATCGCATTTTATAGCGTAATTACTTTGCGAGACAGAATGCACTTGCGATCGTAAGTTCTATTTTATGTATACATGTAATATATTTCACTACAAGAAATATACGACAAATCTTAGGAAAGAAATATGAAAACATTTTAGCGAGGTCTTGCTTTTCGCATTATTTATCCTCTCGCCGCGCGCCGTGAACCACAACTAATGAGACTCCACACTTAAACTACTGTGTATTTGCCTGAGCATAGTTTCATATCTTCGTCAAATTAGTAAGCGCTTTGTGCTTATTATTTGCGAATGATCTATTCTTCTCGACTCAGTGCAAATAAAAAATATATGCCATCAATTCGCAAACATAAAGCGCTTAGTTCTGTTAAATGCGGCCAATCTCGAGTCCAGATATGAAACTGATTTCAAGCACATAAGCCAGTTGCAAATAATAAGCACAAAGCGCTTACTAATTGCGATCGTTGTCCTTGCCGCGAGCGTGTTTTCCGAATCTTCGTTTCGCTGACACCGCTTGTTCCGCCGAGGACGTATCCTAAGTCGATACTGATCCAAGGGCTCCCGTTACGACCGCAGAATAAAAGATTGCGTATTGTGCAAAATTTCAGAAGTTGTCACGTACTCATATCCAATGAGTCTTCTATATATTCAGTGAAGTTGGATTCTGTGCGGTATCCAAATATCTGAAAAACATGAGAAAGTTTTCAAAAAATTAAAACATGTATTTTTTTAACATCTTTAAGACATTTCTCTTTTTCTTTCAAGCTTATGAAAAAATGTATGATTGACTTACATAAAACACAAAATGAAATCGAGAAACCTGTATTTTCAAGCAAAATAATAAGTTCAAACAACTTTATATGAACGGAAAAATATCATCATCAAAATATTTGTGTATTGACTTGAAATATCTGCAGAAATGTGTTGATGCAGATGTATTCAATTAAAAAAAAATTAATCGAAGCACTCTTGTGTCTCGAGAAACACAGCGGGATGAGCATTCACGTGATATGAGATCGACGACGCGCTGAGGAGCGTCGTAAAATAAATTAAATGTAAATTTCTGAAGGGAAATATACTCTTGAGTTGCGAAATCTAAATATATTCTCCTTCGCAGCACAGGTAAAATCGTGAGAAATTTTTATCTTAAAGAATATCTCTTAGAATAGCATGATATATGGTCAATTAATTTGAATCTAAAAGAACCGAAAAATGCAAAAAGAAAGAAAAACTTCACATAACTTCACGCAAGAATGGAACAATCTTTTTATTTTAACAGAACAAAGAATATCTATAAATTAAAAAGATTTAAAATTTATTTTTCATGTTTTAAACTGTCTATACAGATGATAAAAGATTAAAGTTTTTCGGTTCTCTCTAGAATAATAAGTTCTTTTATTTTATTTCTCTCTCGATATTTTTGTTCTCTTCTGTAATTTTTGTATTAGATTTCACGAAAGAATATAAGAAATTAATATAATATAAACCTATATAAAGTTTGCTATTTTTTACAACTGTGATTTTCTCCAATGGTTCAGTAATCAATCACAAGGTAATAAATCGATGATCTAATTGCCGAGATTTAAAAGAGAAATCGAGATACCTTGAATTGTGCTGTGACTTCCGGCAGTAAATAATTCTTGACTATTTGACAAGAATTATGAAAGGAAAATATGCAAATATATTATTGACAATATTCTTGTTTTTTAGTTCTCTTGATTTTTCTGAGACCCTTTATACGATTACTCAAAAATTATGTTTTTCACATAAAATGTTTATTTGACACATTATCGCGTTACTCATAACAGTATTGACCTTGACATAAATGTCACAATAAGATGTTAATGAATTTTTGCAAAAATAATTTAAATATTTTTTCAAATTTTGCCCAATAAATCATACGATGTGTATCTAATCTTACGCTTATGATTGAATTATTTTATTTCAAACAGACGATCAATAATTAATTTTCACACTTACAAAAGGAAGTAAGAGATTAAGTTAATCAGATACATTGATATATCATTGATTAATTTTGAGTAATATATTGTTATAAAATATAGGTCAGACGCTGATAATTGTTTTGATATTTTTCATATGAAAACAAAACAAACTCGATTAAATCTTTTATCAAAACAAACTAAAATCTTACAGGTTTCTTTACAGTATTGATAATCGACAGAGTTTTCCGTTAAATCAAGAAGAAATGATTAGTCATAAATATAAATCAAAATTTATTTTTACTTCCTGATAGCACAATGTGTCAAAATACAGACAATTTGTCGTCGCAAAGATACGTATGCGAGCGCTGCCAATTTATATATTTCCTCACTTTTATATATATATATATATATATATATATATATATATATATATATATATATATATGTATAATTATTAAAATATATTACATATTCTCTTTAGTTTGCTCGACAAAACAGGAATAAATTACTATGCGCGGTCCATATATAGCATAATGTTTCATGTGCACAAATAAATTGAATGCCAATTGGCAATTTGTCCAAAATATCTGAGAGTACAGTCTTGGCCACGTAGGTGGATGAGAAGTCGTGGTGTTTGAATGCTTTATCGAACACGAATCATAACGAAAAGCGAGGAAAATGCAGAGGTGTTTGCAACGCGATCGAATAACAACGAGAGTATATTTTTATTCTTCTCTATTATATTTGTAATAGATCTTTTAAGTATATCAAAGCGCTTTTTGCATCAGAGCAGTACGTCCTGTCTCGCGTTAATATCCTGATTTGGTCATCAGCGGATATTTTCAGAAGCGCCGTCGAGATTGCTGACATACGCCAAAAGCATCTCGACAACGAGAATGGCCACGAGAGGCAAGAAGCTGAAGAGAAAGAACACGATACACATCTATCAAAGTGAAATGATTAAAGATAACGCGCGTTTATGAATTATATCTTCTATATCGAACTATTATCTTCCTTTAATATTAAAACATTTTTATCTAAATTTAAATTGCTGATAAATTGATTAAAAAATTTTAGAAAAAAATACGCACAATATCTCTTTCATCGAATCTTTCAATTCTGTAATAGTTTAAACAGTATTTGTTAAAAAAAGATTTTTAAATTTTAAACTACATGTTTGCACTGCAATTAAAACCGCATCTTGCAGATTTCTTCGATTTATATCTGATTAAAAGTGTTTTATCAAAACATAGATTAATACGTTGTGTGACGCGAGAAGAGATAAGAGTAGAGACGAGATCAGCGCACTTCGCGTTAATGTCCAGATTAGGAGATGCCGACTGTTCCGCGGGGATTTCCAAGAGAACGCGAATAAGAAGAAGATGATGGGAAAGAAGAAGAAGAAATAAAAGGAAGAGGAGGAAGAGAAGAACGGACGATGATGCGTCGCGGCGCGCGCAAACGGCATCGTCGCTGTTCTTACTCAAAAGCGTTTTCGTGTGAGACAACAACGTTTTTGCGTACGAACTTCCTGGTCATGTACCACCACCCGCGAGGCGCGAGGCGTGGGCAGCATTGCGAGCCAGCCCTGGAAGGCGTCTCGTGTGCCCATCTTCGGTAGCGTCGGATACAGCACCGCAGATGTTATATCTGGCGTCGCGACGCTCTCAAGCCTCAGCCGCTCCTCAGCCGCCCGTCGATTCACAACTCACCCCCACGGTTAGTAGCAAGTCTAAGAATCGCGCTTCTTTCTCTATTGTGCTTATAAAATTATTCGGGACTCCGAAGTGCCAGCGAAAAAAATCGAAAACTGCATCGATTCAAATTTTGAGGGAAAAGAATGTGAAGAATCTGGAAAAAAGCTAACTTTATAGTGAAATCAAGTTTGCGATATTATTCAATACTTCGATAAGGAAGAAATTAATTTGAAACGTTCAAAGTGAAAAAACCGAGTGAAATAATATCGTGTCGCTAGTTGCCAATAAGCTAACGAAGATTTAGCTGAAAAGGATTCTGCATGCATTTATCAACAACTATTAAGACAATAGTTTGTGCCGGTCATTTTTACACAAGTAAATGTAAATACTATATTTTTTGAAAAACATCTTCTTTGATAAAAATGAAATACTTAATTTTCTTGAAACATTTTTATACAAAGTCGATTATAGATAGTTTACTTTATAATTTCCGTTCACGTCACTAAATAAAAATAGATAGCATTATGTAAAACTACGGATACGTGCTACTTAAATGTAACTTTTGTGCTACATAAGACTACTTAGCAGCACAAAAAAAGATCATAAAAAAATGTATTTTAGCGACTTGATCTAACAATTTGTTCTAATCTCTACTTTTATAGATCTTTTTCAGAGACTCTAAAGCAGCAACAAGATGTGTGACGACGAAGTAGCTGCCCTTGTTGTAGACAATGGTTCCGGCATGTGCAAAGCCGGTTTCGCCGGAGACGACGCTCCTCGCGC
>QVNW01000156.1:36435-121281 GCA_014825475.1 Pseudomyrmex flavicornis | reverse complement strand
ACCACCGCCACCACCACCGCCGCCACCTCCTCCTCCTCCTCCTCCTCCTACACAACGAACATATCTACCTCCACCTCGACCGCGACCACCTCCAAGACCTACACGACCTCCTGCTACATATTTACCACCTCCGGGTACTCCAAGGCCACCTGCAGTATCGACGCCTGCACCAACGTATTTACCACCCTACGGTCAACAAGGAGGTGCTGCTTCGAGTGTTTCCTTTATTCCTGACACTTCTTCCAGTGGTTCAGGTTTTTCAGGCGGTTCTAGTTTTCCAACCACTGGTGTAGTAAAGTTAAGTGGTCCAGCTGGCAGTTCAAGCTTCCCGGGTGTTTCCTCTTTTCCTGTCGCTTCGTTTGATGGTTCAGGTTTCCCAGATGGTTCTTCTAATTTTCCAATTACTGGTGTAGTAAAGTTAAGTGGTCCAGCTGGCAGTTCAAGCTTTGCAAGTGCCTCGAGCTCTGCCAGCGCAGACAGCTCAGTCAGCGCGACAGCCAATCAGCCAAATTATCAATCCTCGCCTTTTGTGTCCATCCCTGCTACAACGAGCTCTGGTTCTTCAAGCTCATTCGCGAGCTAATCCTTCTCCCGCACTAGGATATCTTTCGTCTACGTCTTCATCTCCTTCGCCTACAGCAGGATATCGTTAGTTTTTTGTACTTCATATTGTTACATTTTTTTAATGAATAAGACACAGATGATTTAGTTAGTTTTTAACAAAACAAACAAGGAGAAGGAAATATAAACGTATAGGTTTAAAGACATTTCTTTTGTTTAAAAGATTTACTGTATGGTGAGCAATAAATTAATATAATAATATCTAGTAGCACCAGAAAGAGAGTGAACGTCTTACGGAAATTAAGTTTATGTGAAGTTTTATATATGTATAAAACACATACCGGTCATATACATATATAATTTTATACATAAAGAGATACTCTCAAGACTATTTACTCGCAATTGTCTACAAACATTTAACAATTATTCGCCAAACATACATAAACCATTTTTAATTACGTCTCGTATGAGAAAGACGGTGATGACTCCGTAACAATTCACCAGAAACGATCAGCGATGTTTATCTGGTAGAAAACTACAAATATTGCGTGTGCAAGATTAGACTATGAGATGTGACACGTCGGCAGTGTAGGCGGCAGGCGATAACCGAATGTCGTCGGAGCGGGAGATCGGTCGTTGCCTCAGATCGCTGTCGCCAGGCCAGGCACGACCAGGACTACGTGTTCCTATATTTGATCTTGCGACTGTGTCGACGGCCAGACTCACGGTCGCCGGATCGTTCAGACCGTTGCTCTGGATTCTCCGCTGCGTGGATCCTATCGATGCTCGCAGAGTCTTGCGCTTCTGCTCATAACACACGAGAGTAAAATAAAAAAATTGAAACAACTTTCCGACACGTTTTGCGAGAAGAGTATATGAAACTCATGAATTAACGACTATAATGACTGATTCAAATTTGTTATTTATATCTTGAAATGAAATTTTATTTACCATTTCTCTTTAATATAAAATCGGCTGATGAAATTACCTCGATCATTCCCCGCCACTTGTCAGCCGCGTGTCTCGCTAGTTCCATCTTCCTCTGCTTGCGTATCTGATGCTTCTTGTATGCCATTTCGATTATGATCAGACCCACCCCGCCGCCGATACCGACGCCAACGACAATGAACACACCGGCCATGTTCTCCAGGCCGAGTGTGTTCGGCGTCTTCTCAAATTGTTCGCATTGTTGCACGTTACCATGTAAAATCCAGTGATTATCGAGACTCTCCATAAAGCCACCTGTAAACATTAGTTTTGTTTCAAGAGTTATCGCATAGCGAACGTAAGAAATCTTTTCATGCGCATAACAAATTAATGTTCTCACTCTCATGGAAATCTAAAATCGCCAGTGTAACAGCATCCGCCCACGGTGAGCCTTTTTGCAAACCAATTCCGTAACCCGACCGGCCGAACAGTTCACCCGCTGTCACCAGTTCGCAATCCTGAGCCGCTTCGAATTCCAGTCGCGAGCTGTCCCAGATAAACGCCATTAATTTTCTGTAAAGAGAAAAAATTTCAGGAATTTAGAAATTTTATACTGCGCAAAACCAACTACATCAGAGACGATTCATTATATTTTTTAAATACATATGCTTACCCGATTTTTATGTCACGTATCGCGTCTTCAGCGGTGTCGTAATTATTTGCCTCCATCGTGCGATACATGTTGGACAACTCAACCTGACGTCGGAAATACATGTCCACGGCAGATCCCTTCACTGTCGCGCACGTCAAGTTCTCCATTGTGTTTCTGAGCTTTACAAAAAAAAAAAAAAAAACCATCGCGAGTATTCAACATTGTTTACTTCTTGCCATTCGATGTTACAAATATATATTATTTTTACAGTAAAAACGGATTAATTGCTTACTTACTCGGGCGTCGTTAATACCGGTGAGTTTGGTCTTAGGTCGTTCCAACACGAGAAACGCGGCCAAGTTGGCGGTGTACGATGCGACAATGATCATAGCGAATCCGGCCCATACCATTCCCAGCACGCGTGCGGAAAAACTTCGCGGAGTGCCTGTATAAATTTAGCAATATTGATTTCCATCTGTGTATGTATGTATAAAGTTAAAAAAAAAAAGAAAAGAGATATCCTCACCTTCTCCTATACCGCTGTTCAACAATACTCCCCAGGCGAACCAGATAGCGCTGGACAGATTGAGAGCATCTTCCTCGGTCCCGTCGGTGTTGGCCAATTTGAACCTGCCGAACGGTGAAAATCGGTCGAGCAGGTACAAGACCAGCGCCACCACATGCACCGATACCATTACCAGAATCCAAAGAGTATTGCTGAACGGTTGCAAGAAGGACACCAGAGTGGACGACCTTGAAGGCTGATCAAATATTCGCGCTTCTTATCTACTCATTTTCTAAATACTCTAAACTCCGTTATTGTAATTAAAAAAAAAAAAAACAACAACTTATGATTTCAGTGTTGCGAAAAGTGACACGCGTACCTTCTTCTCCAGAATAGTGATGCCCTGATATTTGAACGGTTTGCTAAACTCGATGAACTCGGCGCGTTCGGGATTGATTGTTAACGGCGCGACGATCATGTCCGCTCGTTCATTCACTATCTCGCCGATGAGACCGGTCCATTCTTTCTTCCCGCCGACTTGAAAAAATAATCATCATCGAAATGTGTGAAAATAGAGAAATAAACAAAGATGATGACCATTTTTAAATATATAATTTTTTTCCACTGCTTACTCGAACTGTTCTTGATCACGTAGCTGCCGAATTGACCGTCGGGTGACAGAGCCAGACTGTACGTGAAGTTAATCGTCTTCGACAACTCCTTCAGCAAATCTATACAGTATCCTTTGCAGCAAAATATCCTCGATGCTGAGATAAAAAAATCACGAACATGTTTATTACGATTCTATCTTATATTCCGATAATTATTTAGGCTTCGATTAAGTTTCACTTCCGCACTTTCGTTGTTCTCCGTCGTGTTGAAGTGAGGACACGCGATCTCCTCCGGCAGGCACTTGATCTCGTCGTCGAGCAACTCGCGAACGTACACGAACGGTTTCTCCTCGATGGTCAGCACCTTCAGATGCGTCGGTATCATAAATCCCTCGGGTTTGGTCTTCGAACGGCCCGGCCATATGATATTGGACTCGTTCACTCGCAGCTTCATCTTAGTGCCGTTCTACACATTTTTTTCGAGCAATATTTATATAAAAAATAATAATTTACATATAATTGCGCATACAATTTACATGTTGGAAATGTGAATATTGTTATTACAAATCTTTGTAAGATTTACTAGACTCACGGTGGGATAAAAGTATTGGCCGACGGACACCTGAGTCTTATTATTGTCTGGACCGTATTGGATATTAATTATGTCGTATTCAGCGAATATGCGATCGCCATTATCGTCAAACGCTACTCGACCCGTTTGACCGTAAGGCACCACCTCTTTGCGAATGTATCTAATTGAAATAAGAAGAATAACAGTGAGAGAGAATTCTTCATTTTTTTGCAAACTTTCTAAACACTTGAAATACCAAAAAAAAAAAAACGAAAACACATTTTATCGTACTGGAAGAGATTCTTGCCGGTTTCCCATATGGAACCGGAATCGCTGCAGTCCTTCGGCGCTTCGGTGATCTTCTCCGTCTGATTCATTCGTCGTAGCGCGGACACGAGCACGTGTCTGTAAAATGAAAGAATAACAATTTTTCTTTTTTGGAGCGTAAAATAATTACGTTCGTCAGTTTAACGCAAGCGTGTACTGCGGAATTTTATTCATATATTACGCGATAAAAGATAATGTGGATACACTGACAGACTGTCGGTGATGTGCGAATTCTCCTCGGTGGCGTTGATCAGCTTCAATCCCAGTAAACCTTCAGGCACGTTCGGCGCGTCCAACGCCTGTTCGGTGACGATCCACACGTAGCCGGTGCCCGTCATGTTCAGAGCCGCGGCGTCTCTGAAGATCACTCTCGCGTCCGTTTTCCTGTTTTGTTTTTTATTTATCTTACTTTAACCGTCGCTATGTACGGAACTATTTATCGCGTTAAAGTTTTTAAAAAACCGAACAAAATTATTCTGCATCGTGCGACAAACACTTACGAAGCATACATGAGACAGACCCTCGCCTGCGCGCCTTTCATGTCTATCAGTTGCTCCACAAAGCTGTCCAATCCCGGTTCAAATTCGATGACCAATTCAACCTGAAATGTATTTATTCAATAATAATATTACAATAATATAATGTAAAGAAATATGCAGAGTAAACTACACAAAACGATTTCTCTTTAAAACAAAATTAACAACCCTAGCAACGAGAAAAACTAAAACATCAGAGAGATGCGAGAGATTAAACGTGCGTACGTGCACTTTGATTTCCACATCCTCTTCCAAATTTTGCGACGTCGTCTGAAAACGTCCGAGCAGCGCGCGACCGTCCGTATCGGAGCTGTGAATAAAGATGATCTTCATATAGTTGAAGCGCTTCAGCAACTCCACCCAAACGTCCGCTTGATGCGAGTACGGCGGTACCGTGCGCAAAAATGACACGTGAATGTTCTGAAAAGATTTCACACGTGCGCGAATTTCACAAAAGCAATAGTTAATTAATTAATTGTTTTTTTTCTATTTTATTTTATTTCAAGTAAGAAAAATTTTCGCAATACATACGTACTTTGTCCGAGAAAGCGGAGTCTCGGGACGAGATGCCGATCACGGGTATGTGATAAAAACCGCTGGTGTAGGAAACCGCGGCCGGCGATAAGTCGCCGGTGAGCGGATGGGACACCACTATTGCGTACACCTGTTTCGCTATCAGAGATTTGCAGACACTCAACGCGGTTCTAATAGGATTGGAGTCCATCTCGATCACCGTGGTCTCGTACGTCACTCCTTTATTTACATACTGATTATCGAAATTCAGATGCTAAAAAAAAAAAAAAAAATCAAAAGAATATACAGATAGAGATCTATCAGAGAATCCCATCCCGAATTTTCAACGATTTTTTCGAGGTTCTTACGTTGATTGTGAACTGAAAATGTTCTTTGCTCTTGTTGTTCGAAAGCACCCCGCCTATGTTGAAGTAACTTGGATTATTATGATGGGCCGTGTAGGCGGTGACGAATCTTGAGCGCGGTGCATTGTGCAGGAAGATAAAAAAAAGCGACAGCACGGTTCTTATGTGTAATCTCATTGTTGCGCGAACCTGCGAACAAGTCAACGCGAAGAGTTGAGTGAGATTTTCGGCGCGCAAAAACGTGATGCGTTTCATAAAAAATTGAAACAATTCATTCTTCCGAAAAAATTGTCAAAATATAAAAAACAATTAATAATTTTTAATTACTAAAGTTTCATCGATCTTCATTCTTTTTTCAAATATATTCTTGAAACAATTTAATCCTTTCTAAGATACGTGAGTGTAAATAGCCACCGCCCTTTTTGCGCCTTTTTAATTGATTGTCACAATAGCAAACCACAAACTTCTAGAAACAGATGGAAGTGCATATTGAAATGAAATTATGAAAGATCTTTTTAATTCGATCGTTTTTTGATCTCTACTTTTGACAATAATACTTTAAATTTATAAAACTTTAAATTTTTCAAACCTTTTCTTTCCGTCTCTCTCTCTCCCTTTTTCTCTCCGCGCGCGTGCATCGATAAAAAAATATCGTTAACAAAAATATAACGTGATATAAAACCGTGAAAATTTTTGCAAAGCGAATGAAAAAAAAAAAAAAAAAAGAGCAAGATCGTTGCGAAATACAAAAACTTAATTTTTGTAAATTGTTGGTATACACTTGAATCGCTCACACTTACTGCGAGTACGTTCTCTTCTTTGCGTACGCTCTACCTTGAATTACTCATCTGATTCTCTCGTTCAAACGGATAAGAACGCGGATTCTTGAGAATCCAAAAACGAGATCTACCGCTTGTATCACATAGTAAACGAACGATCTGTAGCCGAGGAGAGTGTACTTTGGAATAGCCCAAGTGTCGAGATGGAGCGCACCGTAGGAGATGTAGTTTTCTCATCGATCGGTCGGATGCTGCGCGTAGGGAATTCAACCCCGCCTCGAATTCGAAAAATCGCTGAATTCAAACTGTGCGCTGATCGCGCAATTAATTGTTGCAAAATTTTGTCTTTTCGCATTACTCTTTTAAAATCGTTCATTTTTCGTGTAACGTGAGGTGTTTTGTTTGATCGTAAATACAAGATTTCCAGATAAATTAGCGAGAAAGGGTTTCCTCTTTGAAATGCTCGCTGAAATAATATTTTGCGAAAAACTCGATCGTAGTAAATTGATATTACAATATACTTCTATTCTTCGTTTTGTAACGCATTTAGGTAAATTACAGTAAATTACGACAATTCGTGAAACAATCGTCCCCGCATAAACTTTTACTGCAATAAGCTTGCTACCGGGTAATTACGACGATTGAGCATTGCGCGTCCTAGATGACGTAAGACGACAAGCGAAGAGATCGGGGAGAGACAATTAAATTAAACGCGAAGCTTTCCGATTGAAATATATGCAGAAAGCAAAGTAAATATCTTCTACAAGTGCATATTTTCATATAGTTTCTCCCAACAATCTTTTTTTTTTTTTTTTCACAACGATCAAAAGTAATTTTAATATAAAATATTGTTATTGTATATATAAATATACGCACACACATATATATATACAGTAACTTTATTTTTACAAATAAAATGTTTCTTCTTCTTACAAAGATATAAATGCATGGACACGTTAGTCTTGCTTATTATATAAAAACTTTATGTTTTCTCAGTATAACTGAGAGATACGTCTGTCTGCCAACACTCCGTTTGTTTTCCTATTTAATTTTTTTTTTTTTTTTTATTGAAAATTTTACATCCTTCTATACGCGCGTGCAGTCGAGTTGCACGTCGTAAAATAATTTTATTACTCATTTTGTCGTTAGTGGTTTTTTGCTGTTTGCACGTGAGCCGCGAGTGATTACCACATCTTCGCAAAAATCACTCGTCTCTCTGCGCAGCAGCGTCGCCGCCGTATCGATCCCATCAGGTGAATTTCCACGTTAGCCTTTTACCAAGCTGCGTGCGCATTCCACTCATGTACAAGAGAAATCTCAGTCCGCAACTGCCAAGTCGCGAAAAGTGCTCTGGTGTGGTGTCAGGCAAGAAAAAACGCTGGTCGTTGAACGTTCCTGTTGCTCGGCTTGAGTTTATCTTTCAGAATCCGAGTCCGAAAGGCATCAAGAGTCACCCCATCGAGGGGCTCGCAATCACAGAAGTTGAAAGAAAGAAAATAGGAGAAGTTGCTCGGTGGTGACAGTTAGAAGAGCGCTGCTACATCAGCTAGACACACTGTTCGACAAGTGAAGGCAGATCGGTTCTCCAGTTGAGAAGAGAAGACGCAGGTAAAATCCTGCAGGGTGAGGTGATACGATCAAGAAGAAAAAAAAAGCCAATCCAAGAGTCGTCGGACGACCACAGCAAAATCAAGCAACTAAACCACGCGCGACTCACCAAGCAACACAATCCAATGTATTACGGTCCCCCCGGAGGTACCGCCGAGGAAGCCGCTGAGGAAACATGTCGCTACCAAGGGAATGGAGCTTTCAGGATGCGTGTCGCTCGAGGAACGTCCTGGCCGACCCCGAGATCGCAATGGCAGCGTCCCAGGAGATGGCGATCTCCGGCAGCGCGATCATCGACGAAAATATGAATAATCAGCCAGCGGCGCAGCTAGGTTCTCTTTTCTCCATTCATTCGGCACCGGTGTTTGATCTGAGCGGCAGCGTGGCCGCCGGTGTGCCTTCGCCGAAGCGACCGGCTTCCTTGGCAGTGCAGACCACCGCGACCTCGACTCCGGTGGTGCCGCCGCATTTGCAGAGTCCCGAAGGTACGCTCGTCGAAGAGGAGGACAATGACAATCTGCTGACCATTTCCAGCCTCACTGCTCGGCCGCTCATCGCCAAATCCAGGGAACTCAGGTCGGTGTCGGTGTTTTAATGTTGAGGCACACGATTTTTCTGGCAAAAAGTCGAAGATAACGATTTGTGACGATCTTTTTGCAAGGAAGACAACTTTGTTTTTTTTAACTTGAATTTTCTTGCTTAAATTATATGACAATTGACATATTGTCGGCAAATTGGCAACAAATTGCTGCTGATTGCACGCAAATTGCCGCGTTTTTGACGACGACGTCTGATTTTTTGATGAATTTCGCTATCAGATAGTTTCGTGTACGAATAACGATTGTAAATATCAATATCCAGATCCGTCAAGAGTTCGGTTCCGAAGAGAAGAAAATCCCGACAGAAAACCGAGACGAGGAAACCGCGAAACATCACGTATGTCCCTTTGGACGGCGGTTACGGCTGGGTGGTGGTGGTCGGCGCCTTTTTCGTACAGTTTTGGGTTGCCGGTTTGGTAAAATCTTACGGCGTGCTCTACGTCGAAGTCATGGAGACATATAAGGACTCGTCCGCCTCGGTTGCGTCTTGGATACCGGCGATTCTGACGTGCCTATGTCTAGCGCTCGGTGAGTATATATATCAAATCGAATCATCGTCGTCAAGGTCTTTTCGTTTCCGCGACCCTCGCTGAAAATCGATCGGGGACTCGAGAGCGAAAGTCGCTGGCACGATGCTTCGGTCTATTGTCAGCCGGTCGCAATTTTCTCATTTCGTTCGTGTTGTTGCATAAGAACAATAGCGAGCTCTGAAAATTGCGGTAAATTTCCTGAAGTGAACTTTACTTGAGATAATCAAAATATTGTATAAAATACATGTACGTAATAAATAACAATTTGTTAACACACATTTGTTTTTTCTCTGTTTTTAAGTAAAAAAACAATTAAAAAAGTTTTGCAAGATAAAACATTGTGTCGAGAAATGCGCATACTTTTATATTTTTGAATAAATGTAAATAAAAAATTATTTTTTAAAATAGAAATATGGATTTTTTTTAACTGAATATATATAACTCGGACGTTAAAATCTTATTTCAATCGCGTACCAGTGAGAAATGTAAGGATAGCATCTTATAGAAATATATTAGGTACGTCAAAACAAAGTGTTTTTGTTTCGTTTACAGCTCCGGTGACAAGTATGCTCTGCCAGAAGTACAGTTGTCGAACGGTGGTCTTCGTGGGTGGACTTTTCTGCGCTCTAGGACTTACAACTAGTTACTTTGCCACGCGATTGATACACCTCTTTTTTACATTTGGAGTGTTGACAGGTTTGACGAAATTAAACAATTACTTTCAACCTTATTTTTTTTTTAAATATTTTCAAACTTCTTTTATGATCTTTAAATATTAGAAGAAGAAATTAGTAAAAGAAACGTTCTTACAGGTATCGGCGGTGGCTTATCCACGACACCGGGTATAATCCTGGTCTCGCAATATTTTGACAAACATCGCGCCCTAGCGAATGGAATCTGCGTGTCCGGAACCGCCGCGGGTAGTTTCGTGTTTCCGCTTCTGATCGAGTTTCTGGTGGAAGATTTTGGCTTTCACGGCACGATACTTTTACTAGGCGGTTGCATGCTGCACGTGTGCGTCAGCGCGACGCTGTATCGGCCGCTGGACGAAAATTACGCACCTGAAGAGAACACCTCGGCGGAGAAGATCAAATCGAAAATAGAGAAAGAGCAGGTAACGATCGAGCTGTCAAAGATATTGAAATTTCAGTGTTATTTACACATAAATACTTTTTTTCTACAATATATTTGATTACCTTTTCATCAAGGATCAAGAAAAATCGAAGCAGCAAAAGTTGGACCTGCTGTTCGCGAATGATCCAACTGCTCGGCATAATGTGCTGAACGAGCTGTTCCACCAGAACAGCGCCGTGATGATCGAGCTGACCGACAGCGACGAGGAGAAAGACGTAATGGGCGAGGGTCTCCGCATGAAACCAATCTCCAAAATTCGCAGTTCCAGCATCCTGCACAGTGTGGAGGATCTGTCCACTGATTCGACGTGCGTGTACAAGGCCGCCAGATCGTCGTTGAGATCTCTGAGATCGTCCGTAACAGCGATGGGCCCGCCGGAACAGCAGCAGCAGCAGCAGCAGCAGCAACAACAACAACAACCGCCGTCGCCGCTGAGCAGAATGCCGTCTTTGACGCTGACCGCATCGTCAGAATCCAAACTCACGTTCATGCAGAAACTGACGCGTTATCTCGATCTCTCGCTACTAAAGAATCCGCAGTTCATCATGATGTGCTTCTCCGTTAGTCTGATGTCCACCGGCAGCCCTTACATGCTGTATTATTTGCCGGCGTACGTACACGCCGCCGGTTACACCAAATCGGAGGCCGGATATCTGGTGGCTATTTCCGCCGTTCTGGATCTCTGCGGCAGGCTCGGCCTCGGCTGGCTGTCCGACTTGAAGCTGTTCGATCGACGAAAAGGATACATCGGAAGGTATCAGCTATTAATCCTTCGAGGATTAATTATTAAAACGGATGAGAAAACATGTTCTACGTCAACGTTTCTTTTTTTTTTTTTTTGTCGTTTAAACAGTGTAGTGGGTGCCGGTGTGGCGGTCCTGGCAATCCCAATGGCTCACTCCTTTTACGTGCTGGCGTGTTCCGTCGGCATGTACGGATTGTGCCTAGGTTGTTGGTTCCTCCTAGTTCCCGTCCTGCTCGCTGATCAATACGGCACCGACAAAATATCGTCTAGCTACGGTCTCGTGAGGATGTTTCAGAGTTTCGGAGCGATCTCCATTCCACCTTTAACAGGTACACGCTTACGTCAAAATTTTGTCTTGGAAAGATAATCCTTCTTTTATTTTATATCGATTATTTAGCAAATTTATAATGCGTTACATTTTTTCTATTTATCATTTTTTCATTGAGCGCAATTTCTTTTTATATGTTCGTTTAAAAACTTGGTTTTATTAATATTACACGCATACGTATATACACACACCTTCGTCAATATTGAAACCATGTATAATCTAATATATATAATTTAATTCTCGTATAATCTCGGAGACAAAAAATATATTGAACATTATTACACTATATATTATGCCAATTAACTACGCGTGTAATCGCATAAAGGAGATAAAAATATAAAGATGCACAAGAGCGCGCGCGTATACATACGCTCAATTACCTTTTACCTTTTTCCTTGTATTAATATTATATTCTCTCTCCGACGGAAAGAGAATAGATTTCATCTTAAATTAAGAATAGCAATAAAACAGCGAAAAAATTCTCATTTCTCATTTCTTCCCAATTTTTAATCGTGCAATAACGTACGATATTGTTCCAGGTTATCTGCGCGACGTAACCGGAAGTTACACTGTGTGTTTCTTGTGTATGGGCACGTGTATGGTCATAGGGGGTCTGCCCCTATTGTTAGTTTTCAATGAGAATCAACCAAACTCGACAACAGCAACAAAGCTGCCCGTAAATGTCGAAAATAACAATCGTCAAGAGGACACTACTGTGAAAGAGTAAATTATTTTGAAAATGTGATCGTTGTGAGAGTAAGAGAAAGATAATAAAAAGTGATCTAATGTGTAATAGAAAAAAAAAAATACAAATATAACTCGTAAAAGTTGTCACAAAAGAAAGAGTTGCTTTTATTTTGAGTACCTGTCTCCTATCTCAAAATTGCCTACCTTTACAGAAATTTATTTGCGGTAGATCTAAAATTTATTACTGGCCAAAATAAGAATAATATATATATATATGTTTTTTTTTGAGTAACAAAAACGCTGTTTAACAATGATAAATTTCTATAAGAGTAAGTATATAAATATAAGTTATAGAAATACAATGTAGTTTGTTTTCTTGGGTTTTTTTTTTATTTGCACGCGTCGTTACACTAGTGGTTTTTAAAAACAAGTTTTTAAGAATGTATCACGTATTAAAAGAAAACTTTCCAAGTTTTAAGCCTTACATAGTTCATTTTGTTATTTACATTGTATATATACAAATATATGTTGTATATATACAAATATGTGTTTATATACATTGTATACATACAAATATATGTTCTATATTTAATCTTAAAAAATAGATTAAGAGTACTACTAAAGTTTTGTTCGTTAAAATGTAAAGTCTTTGTTTGCATTCGTTAAATATAGCAATATAATAAATACATATTTTTAATAATAGTTTCCATACTTAAGACTAATTGTGAGAATATGAACATTCGATTTATGTGCAAAATAATTTGAAATTATAAGTCTACATATACTTTTATACAGAATGATATTCTTGATATAGCATCACATTCTTCGATCACAATTAAATATAAGAATACTGCGACATATAGAAAATATTGCACAAAGAACCTTTCATGGCAGTCGATCATTTTCCATTCGATGACCGAAACCGATGTAATGTCAGGTTTATAGACTTTGCTTACGCCTTATTAACGTAATCATGTCTGATTGACAATCGTCAGACTCTTAGAAAAGATATCCATTTATCTACATTTATTGTAGACTTCATGTAGGCTTCCAAGCTACTTGTTTCATCTTGTTGTTCAATTCTTGCAATATGAGAGAACATGTGAGTTGTTTTTCCGGAGATAGTCCATTTATTCCATCCATTTCATCATCGTCGTCACCAACGCCGCTGCTGCTGCCATTCTTACCTTTGCTCTTTCCCTTTCTTTTTTTCTTTTTGTTTAACTGTCGACAGTCAATGTCATTTGCTGTGTCTGTAGTTCGCCTAATCTAATATGTAACAAAGAAGCCAATTTTACACATTTCTGTGCATTTCTTTTGCAAGACAATATTGATCTAGAGCTTGTTTTTAATTATTTTTGTAACAAAGTTTTACCTTAGCACTTTTCTTCATTTGCTTATCATACTCCAAAGCATCGTAATAATTTGGTTTCTCACGTTTAATACGATTTGTTCTCCTGGTTTTCATCACTCCGCCGTCAGGACTTGGTGGACTTTTGATAGAACTACGTCGTGCATTGAAAAAAGAATGGCCACATGGACAGGCTTTGCAGGCAACAGGTACCTTATTGTATAAAATTATATATTAATAAATTTTATTTATTTTAAAGAATATATATATATATATTATTTTGAGATTTAAAATATTTGTATTTGTATAAAAATCTAAAATTATAAAATACAATTCCTCAAGCAAAATATTATTGGCAATAAAATTTATATAAAAACTATCTTTAAAATAATAATCTCACAAACATTATAAATATATGTAGACTTCAAACTTATTAACTATGATATAGATATATCTTTACCTCTGTGTGTGAGTGTGTATGTGTGTGTGTGTATGTATTAACACATAACCTTTTTTATACATGAGAGAGAGTGAGAGAGAGAGATTTAAAAAATACTTAAAAATGCATTTGCTTAAATAGAACTATTTGATAATTTTTTTGCACAACTTTTTTTAATAGTAAATTTGTTTTTCTTCTGCAAAGATGTTTATTTTGTTAAAAATATAAGAAACACTCTCAAAAAACTTGAACTATTGATTCATGAGACAGTGAATATTCATAGCATCGTTGTAATCCATAAGCATATGAATTTATATACAACAGAGATATAGCGTAAACTGTATAAAAATAAATAATAAATATATAAAATATACGAGAGAATATTTAAAATACCTGTTGTTCGCACTTAGGACATCCTTTGCTGATCGTTTTAGTTTTGGCCATATTTCGAGCTGGATTGAACTAGATTGATCTAATAATAAAGATAAGAGTATACTTATTATACTGGTTGGTTAATGTGTGTGTTGTTTTGGGTACTTGCAATCACTTATGTAGAGACAACCTCTAAGTCGATCTTGATGACCTCACGCGATAGACGCGCGAAACTACAAACTATCTACAGTCGAAAAATGCAGAATGGAGTACAAGTTCAGAGTCATCTAGCGTAATTAGAATTAATCATCTAATGAACTTTGCTATGTTTTTGGAGTACAGCAAGATTCTTTCTTTAAAAATAGTTAAAATGTACATTTTATCTTCAGAATGTTTTTCAAAACACATGACAAAAATCTACAATAACTCATTCTACTTTTCTAATTCACACTTTTTACTCCACACACAAAAAAATAAAAAGATGGGGCATTCATAAAAAAAATTTAATCATATAGTTTTTATTCTTACATGTTTATTTACTTAAAACATTAAAAGAAGAATCCCAGTATTTTACCACCAAGATGTTTTCTTCTGGCCTCCTCGTGATCCATGATTCCTCCACTAGTTGTCAATACAACATAGCTAAAATAGAAACACATTGTGTTTTTATTCCCAACAAACTTGAGTAACTCATTTTCACATGCTTTTTTCCATAATAAATCGAATGACTATAAAACTGCATATCTGTGTAAATATTTACCCAAATTGTCGAGAAGGTAAAAGGTTGTTAGTCCATTTCTCAATGTCATTAATAGGTACATCGAATCTAGGTGAGATTACACCACATTTATTTAATCTGCCAGTAAGATTTACTACTACTTTACCACTACGATGGTCATCCACAATCTCAAATTCTCCAATATACCCTGAATATGATGTAAACATTATTATTTATTTGAAGCACAACATTTCTACAAGAAAAAATGAAATGAAAAAATATATACAACTTGTATAAATTTACTCACCATGCTTCATCATGACAGTCAAGAACTTTACAATTACTTTCGAGCAGGGTCTCAACAATACTTGTCGCTTGCCCCGCTTCTCAGCATTGTTGATGGACTTTAAAGCATCACTGAGAACATTCATGCGCACCATGGCTAGAAATCAAATAAAAAATAAACGTTATATTTCATTAAGTACTTAGTAAAACTACAACTGTTATACAATAACACAAATCACTCAAATTTTTCCATCGTTTCTTGTCACGTTTTCAATTAAAAAAACCTAACCAAAACTGATCTAACCTCTGTAAATAGGTACACGTGAACTATAAATAAACAATTAAGAACAAAATCTATATAATTTGTATGTGTATAACAATAATGCAATAAAATCTTAATATACAATGTGCATTTCCGTTTATATATTAGCATTTTGAATATAGAAGTAGCTAAAATGTCTTTAAAACACAAAACCATGCATACTTTGCACTTGGAATATCTCGCGAGAACTTTGTGCCGATTGCAAAATACAATCATCGAAATACGTGAACGAATCTAATAAGTTCTTAATAATATAAATTCAAATTCGATGGCATTTTATACGACAGATTACCTGCGATTTAAAATTTGTTTACCACAGTACTGCACGCACTCGAATATACAAGCATCAAAAGGACTGACCAACTTGTCATTATAACTAGAATGGGTTTTGTGAACTCTGTCGATAAATCAGAGATGTTAACCATATCAAAGCCTACTTCTATGTCAGGATTCTGCTCCACGATCGCTCGTCGCAAGTTGTAGTTCATTGGCCAATTTCATTGGTTCGAAAAATAGTTACTAGAATTTAAACCAATCGCATTTTCTCTCCGAGAGAATTTCAGATATTTAGAATTGTGAATACAAGCCTTAACATTAATTTCTAGATGCATTGTTTTAAAAATAATAAGCTGCACTGTTTAAGCGAAACTGTCTTTCGCTTTTTCGCAAAAACATGTGATGCTTGGGTGTAATCATATTCAAATTGATGTATATTAAAATGGAAAAATAAACTTATTATATACAAACATCTGATATTATTTTTAAATAACAACGTACACGTTACATTTGATATTCCTTTGCTTTTTCTTGAGCGCGTCTAACATCTTCTTCGCTTACTGTCGGTTCTACATTACATGCTAATTCTTCCTCTCTGATAAACGCAAGCTTCTCAGCCTTTTCTTTGTAAAATTCTTTTTGCAACTCTTTCATTTCATTTTTATACTTGCTCAGTTTGTCTTGCACAATAGTGTCACAATGGTTTTGTGTTAATCGTCTAAAAGAATCTTTCCTAGTGATTTGGAACGGTGGCCTGCAAAGCGTACAACATACATGTAACATGTACTTCGTTACAAGAAATGAACAAATTAGTTTGTTCGTACGGAATAATATTTAGTAAATTTTATATGTGAAATAATTTGTTTTCTCTTAAAAGTACACACAATATTCTTGATACTAAGTCTCTTACTCTGGTAGTGGTTTGTAAATAAGATTGAGTTTTTCCAAAACCCATTCAAAACGTCTGTAATCAGCTAATCGAAGACATCTCAACAATTTTTTCCTCTTCTCAATCATTTCTTTCAAAACCACTCTTCCTTTACTGTTATACGGATGTATTACTATATATTCTTGCAAATTATGTATACGACTAGTCAGAGCAGCAACTAAAAACCAAAGTATTTGTAATAAGTATTATCATTCAGGATATTTCAGCAAGTGATTATGTGCATTTGTCATAGTTTCAGCTTACTCTGAGCTTCCGGAGATCTCTGATCTAATTCATGCCTCTTCACCAAATCCACAATCTTCTCTTTCTTAACTAAGTTTTTTTTTTTGCGAGGTTGAAATTCCAACGTAAACATTCTTTTAACAATATCGCTAGCACTAATATAAAAGTAATAATACATAAATAACATGTTAGGTATTAGAATGCATCTGATTAGTAATTACGTCGTCTTGATATTTACTCTTTTAACTCGGGAGACTCGCCGTACTTGTCGCAAAAGTCAGACGGTTTTACGTCGACTTCCAGTCCCTGGTCACCAGATTTGTCGGCCAAGAGCTTTTCGGCTTTGGTCTTCTTTTTAGGTTTTACCCAGACAATGTTGTAATCGCCCACGGTGGTGGCATATCCTCTTGACAGATTAGCGCTAATTTTCAGAAAATTTGTAACCGTTCTCATTGTCATCTGTTTGCTGTTATTTACTATTACATTCATATCTTCGCGTTTATTTTCAGTCACCCGATCGTTCGAACACAGAATCAGGATGTCTTGTTGGTTGTTCGCTTAAAGGGTACGCACTGGTTGGGGTACTACAAACTGGAATTAACTTCCGAACGAAAAAGTCCGTGTCCTTTTTAAGCCGGACACACACGAACCAACTTGAGCAGTAAGCCAATCACAGGCGAGTAATGTGAGGAACGTCTAAGAACGTTCTCGTCGAAGCGCGAAGTCCTGTGATTCGTTTAAAAAGTTTTTTTCATGTGTTCCGGACTTTACTCCGAAATAATGTTTACGCTTAAAATATAGGTAGTCATTATTCATTAATTAACCATGTAAAAATCATTGACAAGAGAAAGAGGAGAAGCACAACACCTGAAGACAACATACACGGCGGATGTAATTACCCGGATCTAGCAAATTCGTTTTGATCGATCTTGATTTGACGGTATATAAAATTCATATTAGCGTTTTATACGTCTCATCTCGACCAACTTGTCTCGACCTCAACCACGTCGATAAAGCAGACGAGTTCAGTGATCGTCGAGCGAGACAGCAAACGCGAGTGGACGCGCCAGTGGAGGCTGTATCCGATCCTCGTATCGGTCTTGGGTCATTTTTTCTCGGTTTAATCGGACCGACGGATCGGTTTGTCGATCAGGTTCTTCGACGTTCGTTGATACATTTTCTGCGGTTTTTGCACTCGAACCTCTCGTACATCTTCGTGCATAAGTTTCGTATCACGCCGTGCCGTGTCGTGTCGTGTCGTGTCGTCGCAATTTTCGCCCGCTTCGGGCGCGAGTCATCCGTAGTCGTGCGCGTTCTTGTCGTTGTCCTGTCTGTTCCCGAAGAAGACGCGTGACCGGGAACGCGGAAGGAAGCTGCCGTATTCAACGACCGGTTTGCCGCATACGGTAAACGCGCGGCGGCCGCGTAACGTTTGCCGTTTTACACACGGCGAGCCCTCACTCGCACGGAACCATCGAACTTCGTCATGCTGTTGTCAGCCGCGACCGCTGCGACAACGACGACGACGACGACGACCAAGTTTTCCGGGTCGATGCCGTTGGGAGGAAACGCGTCCTCCCAGTGCTGATATGCGGGACCACTGGCCGAGTGCTTGGTCCGTGGACCTTACTTGCTCCGAAAATAAATAAAAGTTTAAGTGTTTCTAACCGAGACCCGAGAGTACGACAACAGCAACGACGACAACGTCGTGCTCTTCCGAAGTAAAGAACAAGGCTCAGGATGGCCTCGACCTCAAACAACACATCCCCGGACGTACAGGTGCTAATGGGCAAGGGCAAACGTGGAGCGGCCGCTTATGTCAGCCGGGACACTGGTGGCTGCCTCAACGAGCTGCTGGACGTTTTGCTGAACCCCAGCACGGCCATCGACGACTGGGAGACCATCGACTGGTGCAAGTGGCTGATGGCCGGCGGTCGCACGCCCGACGAATTCGCCAGCACAGGTATACGTTCGTGACGAGACGGACGAGAGCTTCTGTGTTTTTCTTGCAAAAGTAAAACGCTTGAAAAAAACCTACGCATGACAACTTTTCTCGAAATTATTAATTTTTTCTTTAAGTTTATAAATGATACAAAAACGGAGCAAAACTCTAGTGTTTAAAATTTGTTTCTGAATAAGATATATTTTGCACGGGATATTTATATAGTTTTTATTGCGATGCGTGTTTAACACCATTCGATATGTCGTTTACATCACAAACTTTATAAGTGCGGATATAAATATGCACAATTTGCGTATTTGGCAGCGCCAAATTTTTCAGGTAAACATATAATCATGGACGACAAGTATAGAGCTCTCTATTAGCTATAGCTTTCCAACCTAACTTACGTTATAGAAATTACATTGAATTTTTGATACCGATGTTGCCCAAGTTTCATGCGTTATGTATTTTCAAGTTTTGCGATCAAGTGAATATAATATAAAATTACGATACTCATTAGTTAATATGTTAATTAAATTATATATTTAAATCACTCATCAATTATGTACATTTTTCTGAGACATTTCCCCTTGCATTAAAAACTGACAACTGTTTTGTTAAAAAGAGCTAGGAAAGTCCCCATTATTTACTTTACAATGTAATTATTTTATTAAAAACAATTAATTTTCCTCTTTTCAGTACGTACTTACGATAATGCTACCACCTGCGGTTTGGTATGGACACCAAACTTTGTGGCGTATCGTTGCCGTACTTGCGGTATTTCTCCCTGCATGTCCTTGTGTACAGAGTGCTTCAAGAAGGGAAATCATCATCGACATGATTTCAACATGTTTCTTAGCCAAGCAGGTGGTGCATGTGATTGCGGCGACACAAATGTGATGAAGGAAATTGGGTAAGACTGTTGTACCAACATACAATCAGTAATAAAAACTACCAGATACATATATCGATGTCATATTAATTACTGTATGTTTTAATTACTTTCAATTTTATCATTGCAAGACATTCAACTTTTTATTCAACACAATATCGTAATATAAACTTTCTGTGAAGACATTATAACATATAACGAGATTCTCTTGTAAGATTCAATAATTTTCGGATGGATTTGCATCAGTTGTTAATTTATTTTTTCATGTCACAGATTTTGTGATAGACACGGGCCAAATGCTGCTGTGAACAAGTCAGTCGCACCAACAGACCTGATGTGTGTAGCCGAGGCAATGATGCCCAGAATTATTCTGCGGCTTATTCAACATTTGCGTGAGAACTGGTATGTTTGAAAGTAAAATAGTTTATAAAAATCTGCGCAACGAAGTGCAATGTGTTGTTCAAATAATATTGTGTAATAATCTTTTTTTTTTTTTGTGTTTCAGTAAAATGGGAGTACCAGATTACAGAAGCGCTATACACGAAGCGGATCGATATCTAACGATGCTGCTCGATCTTAACAACATGGGCGCATTAATGAGACGCGTTATGACATCAGCTCTCACAAATCCACAAAAGTATCGGGGTCTCATGGATCCGTCGAACTTAACAGGACAATCGGAATACGACAATTATTGCCAGGATAGTAATAAAATATATCAACATGCCGTCAAGTCGTTACCAAATCCAGAACCTCCTGACGAATATAAAGGTAAGCGATCTAAACACTTTAATGCGAAGCAATTCTATATATAAATGTTTTGCCGATTATCCCGATCTCATTTTACTAATAACAATTTATTAGTGTAATAAAAGACACGAATCATAACTTGAACGAATATCTTTAACAATCCATTTTGTCTCAGAATGCGTGTCGCTTCAAGAACATTTGGAACACACTACATTTTTGGAGGAACTGATGTTCTGGACTGTCGCTTATGAGTTTCCGCAGAAGTTGGTTTGTCTTCTCTTGAACATGCTGCCGGATCCAGACTACAAGGAAGCTTTAACTCGCGCTTTCGTGCTACATTACAGTAGAATCTCAATGATGCTCGAACGTTCCACGGATCCCGACACGCTGAGCAATAGAGTAGTGCATGTTAGCGTGCAGGTAAATTCTGGTTAAATTAGTTTTTACCTAACTTACTTTTTACTTATTTTATATTCACATCCGACTTTATATTTTTCAGTTATTTAGTAACCAAAAGCTAGCCGTAAAAATGGTTGATCAGCTGAAGTTGTTACATGTGATGGTTATCAGCTTGAAATACATGATGAGCAAAATACTCATTCAAAATACTCTACATGGTACGTACATTCTTTGTGTATTTTCACAAAATATATGAATCTGAGAAAAAAGATGTCGGAATTACATGTGTGCAATCAGAAGAGATGAAGAGATTTTTATTATTTTTGATTTCTGTTTCACACAGATCCGGATAAGAACTTTCATTACGTCGTGGACTGCGGACGTCAGGTGATGAAGGAGCATTGTTACTGGCCCTTAGTTTCCGATTTGAACAACGTGTTGTCGCACAAACCGGTCGCTGTCCGATTCATGAGTGATAACACTCTCTTGGAAATGTGGTTCGACTTTTTGTCGATGTTCCAAGGCATGAACGTCAATCAGAGGGAATTGAGTCAGCACGTGGAATTTGAACCCAACACGTATTATGCGGCATTCAGTGCCGAGCTAGAGGCTAGCGCGTATCCAATGTGGGCCATGGTGTCGCATCTTCGCGGACCCGAGAGCGCAGCACTCAGCCGACGAGTGCTCAATTACTGTCTCACAGCTTTGCAGGATTGGCTCGACGCTGTCAACTACACGGATCCAAACGTGGTGAGTTCTCGTTTATTTCAGATACTGCGTTACATAGGATTACATGTACTGACTTTATTTTTATCTTCTCTTAGAGCGATAGTTTACAAGTGTCATTTCATCTGCCGCTTCATCGATATCTCGCGGTGTTCATGTGTCAGGCGATCAGACAACAGGGAGCGACTCTACGCGAGCTGCTACCGCCCACGGATGTGCTGCATCTTCTCATGATGCACCCGCTACGAATACAAGTGAGTTCGCACTTTTCTTTTCAGTTTTATTAATTCCTTGTGGGATTACGATAAAGATTACATAATTTATTTACTTAACTTTTGTTAAAATGCTTGAAAGATTGAAACATGAAAGTGTCTTTCCAAAGCGTCTTTCACGCTGATTAGTTATTCGATCGGTGTTTAATTAAATTAAATGAAAAACGTGATTAAATTCAAACCACAAAGAATTAATAACTAGAATGAAGCACTTCTTCTTTTTTTTTCTCACGCATGCATAAAAATTGTACATACAGACGAAGTCAGCGCGTACAGATTTCTTTGTTATATTTGATTATATTGAAAGACTTTCTACGCTTGTCGCGATAGACAAAAAACAAATTTTTTTGCACATAAAAAACATATAAAGAAACGTCTAAATATCTTGCAATGAAGTTTCTAAAATTAGAAAACACATTTTACAAAAAATGTTCTTGTTATGTATATATCATGTGATATTTCAATTTAAAATCTTACAATTATATAAAATAATAGCTAACTATACTGTAATCTTAAACTTGAAATCAAATATTTTAATGATATAAATCAAATCAAATTGGAGAAATGCAGACAGAAATGTTTTGCTGTTCTAATACATGTATTTTTCTCCATATACTCGATATATTTCTGCATTTTTTTTAATATGATAAATCTCATGGTGAATTTTTCCACTGTTAAGAGTAAGAGAAACTAATTTGTGAAGATTCTGTAGTCAAAGATCTTCTGTTACATTTTACACTTATAAATTATAAGTTTATTTGGCATTTGACAGTACACTATTTCATTACGAGTGTATTTCTACGAGTATATAAAATGAGTTTATAATCGTTATATAAAAAACCGTACGTAATTACAAAGAGTTCATAACGAAATCTCTAAACATATTAGGTCAGAGTTGGATATGAAATGTCGGCGTTCAGAGTTTTGTTTATAAAAAAATCTCAGAGATAATCTTCAAGGAAACAAAATATATACACAAGTGGTTGAGAAAACTGAAGTAAAATGGTGAATTTTTCCTAAATGCGAAGTAATTTTCATTTAGATAAAAAAATAAGAAATTTAAAAAAGAAAAAACAAATCAAAGAATGAGCATTTACAGCTTCAAAATGTTAAACTATCAATATTTGTTGACTTTTTTAAGTCAATTACGTTCTATAAAACTGTCAAAATTCGACATTTTATATTCAACCATTCAATACGCGTTTTACACCTCGATATGTGCATTGAGGTCCTTGTTAAAATCACAGGTTTCTTTAATATTTTAACGAAGTATAAAAAAAAAAAGTGAGAGATGAACAATTTTACGAAGCTTTTATTTCGTTCGGAGCTTCGAGAACCGGTGGTGCCGGCGGCAGATCAATCTGCAAATGAGGCGCGAAATCGTAGGTTATTAATTTCAGGGCGACGAAGCCGCCCGAACCCACATGACCTTTGTGAATAACACCGGCTCCGGCGATCGGTACTGCCGGATTCGGCGCAATCGGTTGAACGTCGATGAAGGGAATCGTGCTTTGTGCGGCGTCTTTTCGTCGATCGCTCGGTGCGAAATTCAAATATTGATTCACCTCGGAATCGGGTACGTGCTGAATGGGATCACGGATCGGTATGTCGGGATCGACGAACTTCAGCTCAGTTCTAAAAGCAGAATTGCGATTAAACGATCATTGAACACTTGTTTCTCGAAACAAAAAGAAGAAGAAAAAAAAAGATAAAATATTATTACCTGTCCGTAACGTCGTTGCTGTGCCAGAAACTTTTCTCCTCCGGTTGAATTAACGATCCAGACGTGAAATTGAACGGTGTCACCTTGATTTCCAAGTTCAGGCGACTGCCGACCATACGGAATCGGATTCCTGATTTTGTACAGTGCAAAATTAGTCATAATTTGTATTTTTTTTTTTTTTCACAAACAAGCGAAATTTGTAAACAAATTGAATTTCGATACCTGTCAACAGATGATCTTGCGCCGACACCAGATCGTCGAGATCCAAAGCACGTTTTTCCCACACAATTTTGTGATAATCAACGCCGCTTCTGACGTTACTGTCCATGACGGAAAAGCCATCGGTCGGCTGCCATTCGATTGTAGACGCATTAATTAGTCCACGTGGAAGCAACTGACCCTCTTGAATTTGTATGTGAATAACTTGATTCACTTTTCTCAATCTTGCCCCGGTTATAACTCTGGAAGTACGTACGTGTATTGTTTAAGATTTAACTTACATTTTTTTGAAGTTAAAATGTTATTTGTATTGTTATTCCACCGAGATGTACATTAGATTCTTTGCTATTACTTGTTATTCGAGATGTCGGACGTCACAGATCGAAGACTGAAGTAACGGTCGGAATTCAAAGTGTGATCGTCGCAATAGCAAAAGCAATAGCTGCAGTGCCAGAAGAGCCACCGCCACCAGCTGTCAACTTTGGTCGTTGCACGCTGACACGTGTTCTTCTTTCCGTAAACGAGACCGTTCTCGTACTGAATGTATTCGTATCTTCTGTTGCTGTTCCTCTCCTAAGTAACAGAATATCCAAACATTTATCGAACGAACACTTTTGTACACACTTGGTGTTTTGTAACACTAAGCGTTTGTCCGTGAATCAAACTGCTCTCTGCGTTTTCATCTCTCCCGATTAACATACCGAGGGACAGATCCACATGTCGGAATCGATGTATTCGCAATGAAGTATCTTGCCGTTGCACTGGCGTTGTCTCGCGCAAAATTGATTCTGATAGCAACCGTATTGCTTGGTGTATCCGTAATAAGCACAGTTCTCCTTGCACGTGTTGTCGCCGTTCAGATCCACCTCGTTCACAATGTATCCTTGAAACACTTGCTTCAACTCTGTATAGGTTTCGTCTTGAAAACAAAGCGATAATTCGTTTGTAAATTATTACGTACACGTGCGTTTAATTATCGTATTTGTTTAGAGGATTTTTTTTTTTTTTTTACCTAACTTGTGTCTGCTTGGATCACATCTCCAAAGACCTCTCGGAGCGAAGGCCATTGCGATTTTCACCGCTCTCAGTGTCTCAGACGTTCTGGTCTCGTATTGATTCTTCAGCATTTGAATCTCTTCGTTAAAGTTATTGCCTTTGTGTTAAAAAGTTCAGGATTAGAATCGTATTTTTAACACGTTTCAAGTGGGAGTTTAATTTGTGGACATTAAATTAATTTATAGATCGTGTATGTACGAAAAAAATATTCTACAATCATGTACGCTGTAAATTGTCGATGTCAAGTACCTTCGTTGTACAAAGTGAGCAACATGTACGAGAATTGAATCATACTGTAACCCTTGATCTCCGTTAACGTCACGGCATTGTACAAATTGTACAGCAGTTGCTGCGGCGATTGCATCTCATTGCACATTTGTTGCGACGCTTCCTGCACGGACAAAAAAAAAGAAACATTTTATAGCAGGAGTTGAATTATTATATAAATTAGTTTAAACCCACATTTCCGTCCACTCGAAACTTCTCTTCTTTCAATTTATCTAAAACCTGTCGCAAAAGACTGTGTACATTGTTAAAGAATTTTGCTTATTATATAGAAACAGATCTTTCAGATCTTAACTGCTTTCTGTCTAAGATACCTGAGAAGCTGCTAGGAACAACTTCTCGTGAAGAATCAGACTCATGATACGATCGAGAGCTCTCGGTATCGAGGCGTTAGGATCTCGCAGAATCGTCTCGGCAAAATTCGCCAGCTGCTTCGCATTAATCGGCGCGTTCAGCTCGACGATCTCGCGCTGCATCTGCCTGAACACGTTGTACAAGCCGTTGACACTCTTGGCCTCGACCTTTGCGCGGGCCCAGAGCCACATGGAGTCCAAGGATCGCAAATGATCCTGTCGGTCCATTGGGAATTGTTCGTCCAACTCGTTGCCGAATTTCTTGTACGCTTTGATCAGATACAGATACTTTTCCTGCTCGTTCGTTACGTTCATCCATCTTCGCTCGTCGGCGAGATTCTTCTTCAACTCCTGCTCCAACTGCAGCAGAGTTTGTCTGAGCTTGTCGACCGTCGACGCGTCATTCCCGATCGCGGCAAGAGCCACCGCAGCCAACGCGCCCAGCACAAACAGCCAACAACGCGCGAGGTGTCTCATTTTTTTCAAGTCAGACCTTCACCGGTGACTCACTTCTTCACTTATATGCCGTTCAGCAAGATTTTATTTCTCTTTGTTTTTTACCTACCTCGGCAAAACTTGTATCTGCGGACGTTAAAAGAAACGCGAACGCGAAAATTGTGAGTCCTGTGATCGTACATCATATAAATCGTTTTATATTATTGTTATCTCTTTTTTTTTTATTAATGCTCGTCTAATTAGTCAATTTTTAATGATATTATTATTCAATATTTTCAGTGTGTCTTATCACGCGTGTACGCGCGATTTAAATAGCGAGAGTTGTATCTTTCACTGCGAGATAAAACCCAACGACCTTTCTGCATCGGTAAACGTCATCGTTGAATGAGAAGATATATATCGTGTGTGTTCGACGTAACGTATGAGAGGAAAGAGATGTAGTTCGTAATGACGCATTTAGTGCACAATCTAGTTCGGTAGAAAACTAAAGCACCGAGTGCCGCTGTTTTTATCCGACAAAGTTATAAATACGCGCTCCTGTGTCACTAATCGTAGCAAAATTGCGGAATATTTTGCAAATTTTTCTTTCCTTCATCTATTCGACTCGTCCCGTGTTCTTCGCGCGCGATTTCCGGTCACCTCTAAATTTAAATTCCGAGAAATCTGCGACACTTGTTGAAATTGCGACCGCTATCAACGTGTACGATGAAGAGCGCGGGTCAAAAAATATGGGCGAATCAACAATTCTCGTGAATTTAAACTTGATGTATTAAACCTAGGTTTTACATTTATATAAAAATGGAATTTTGAAGTTATATAAAAATTTAAAATTCACGTTTAAAAAACAACGCGTTATTATTTGAAGTCAACTCTGATTCTCATGCATTTCAATGTTTCTCCCGTTCGCGCAAACACAATCTGTGGAAAACCTCGGAAGAAACGGACACAAAGAAGTTAAATTGCTTCTTTCAACTACAATCGATGACCAGTGAACGCGGCGCAGTGGTGGTCAAATAAAATAGCCAAACATACAGATGGAGGGAAAAAAAAGAGTTGACATGATAGAGAAAGAATTCCGAGAGATTGTGGCATTACGAAACGTATATTTTTTATGAACTTCTTATCTTGATATGAGCGTTAGAATCGAGAAAAAAAAAACTACAAGAGAAAATACTTAGAAACACCGTTTAAAACCGCTTTTTGTTTAACGGCCATCTTTATCTTTTAATGACTTGATCTCGAACGTGCTTCGAGTTTAAGTCGATTTGTCAATGTGTCGCACACAAGTGCACACATTGAAAAATTTGTTTTTCTAACAATCATGTCATCAAAGCGCGCGTTTGCGCTTTCTAATTTGATACTCTCGTGTCTTCGTACGATCACAGGTCACAACTTGCAAGATTCGAACTTTCGTTAAAAAATTCGTCGACAAAGCACCTTTTTCGCACCGTGACACAATTTGCAGTTTGCGCGGAATGCGGGAAAACGTGTCCCCGCTAATTAACGATTGATCGCGGGAGAACAGCCACCGAGGTAGTTGAAGTAAACCAACAACGCACGTTCACCGATCGGTCGACCATACTCGACTGACTTTCATGCGACGATGTCTCCTGTCCACCTCCGGACCCCCGCTGATCCCCACGTCGTTCCCCGTACTCGTGGTGTTACGTATCTTCCGTGCGCGCATGTCCCGCGCTCTCCTCTCACCCATTTGATGTATTCACACTTACGAGAAAAACTCTCCTCTCTCTCTCTCTCTCGTAGCTACGTAAGATCATTCACATAGATCAACTACAAAGTGCAACAGAAAATTTTTATCAGAGCCGTGTGAAAAAAAATAGACTGCGTATGTCGCAACTTCTCAACGTTATCTTCTAAACCATCTTCTATATCGTCCAATTAAAACTTCAAAGTAAACTTCAAAATTCTTTCCATTAAAATACAATAGCTTATATGTATCAGTCGCTCGCTTAATATTGTTGCAAAACTGATCAACATCTTCTCATCTCTCACTCGAGAGAGAGAGAGAGAGAGAGACACAATCGATTGTGCGAATTAAAAATCGTATTTTTCTGAAAATTCAAACTTTTTGTAAAGTCAATTACCCGATTTTAATCGAATGACTTGTGCGCCACAGTTGTTCGCTGATTCGTGTTATTTGCCGCGACGAAACGTCGCGGAAAATGACAGATTTCCGTCGATGTAATTCCATTTTTTTTTTTTTTTTTGTTTGCTTCAAAACCCCGAGTAAAATCACACGGCAGATTCATTTCAGCGGAGTCACTCGATCCAGAGCGCGATATATTATTTCTCAGCACCTAATGCCCGCGCCCCCGTCCGCGCTTAATAGATACAATAGGGTTCCTGTTACGATGTTATCGGACCACGGGACTCGTAACACTGGATCCCTCCGAGCTTGTCAATTCCGAGCTCGGAGGTATAAAACGACGTTCTTTCGTATTGTTGCTTGCTTCTGGTCGCTTGAGATCTAGATTTCCACGGATTCCGCTTATTGGCCGCGATGACGGCCGACTCGATGACTAATTCTTGTACATTACAACGTAACGAAACTTGGTATCCGAGCTGACGTTCCAGTTTACAGCGGACAATGACGGTCTCTCCTATTTATCGAGAGTTCCTCGAAACATTTTCATCTCTCGAGCCGTTCGAACAATTTTATATCTGCATGCGTATACATATAATTATTAGTATTCTTCGTAGCTGAATCATATTTGTTAAATGTTACGACAAATGATGCGAAGATTGGGAATTATTTTTTGCACTGTTCGAATTAATTTCGCTTGTGTCTCCAACGTTTTTTTAATTGTCGACAAGCGGAATTTATATGTAGTACGTAATCAATTCAGCAGTCGCAGCTGAAAGAATGTGTTTAGTCATTCCGAGAAGTCCAAGATGCTCAGATGTAGCAGCGCGATGAGCGATTACGTTCACGAAATTGTAAGATCATTTTGTTTCTCAATCAGGTTTTTCTCATGAACTTATTTCCCATGTGTGACATTAAACTAACAACAACGTTTCACAAAGCTTTCATCATCTCTCATAGAACTAAATGACAGATCAGATTTGATAAGTTGGATCTGTGTACTTTCGTGAAAAAAATTGTAGATTAGACTTTTGGATATTATTTCTAAACAAAATTCGACCCATTCATTTATATTTCACAGAGAAATATATGTACACAAAACAGTTGACGTTTTTTAATTCTCAACATGAAAACTTTATGTATTGAAGCATATGTCAAAATCCAACAAAATAATCTGAAAAGAAGATAATTAAAAATATTCGTTTTTATTGTCACATCAAATATTGTCTTTTCTTATTCTTGATCCATGCTGTGACTTTGACTGTCATTTGGAACATCTTTATAGTCTTACTTGTTTATAAAACATTTGAGTCCAAGATCACAATTTTATGATTAAACAAAATTTGCCAAAAGACGATCTGTTTCACACAATTTTTATTCAGTAAAAAAAACCTCTTTTTCATTTGTTATTCACAGTCACGAGTTGTATGCACGATATCAATCAGGAAGTTTATCAGTTTACTACCCAGTCATCACACGCTTGCCTACCTGCATCTGATCGGCCAGAAGCACGAGGATGCTCCTGTTGTACACCTGCTGTTCGGACGGCACCGTAAGCCTGTGTATCGACTTGAGAACGTCCGGAAGGTCGTTCAGTCTGGGCGACACGCAGGATTTTGCGAATTGTATCATCGTGTACTTCTCGTACCTGTCCGGATTCTCCGCGTATCTCTCGAACAGCTTGTACAGCCCGAGCACCTGGCCGATGTAATGATCCAGCTCTCTGAGACTGTCGTCCAGTCTACGCTGCATCGGCAGTCGCAGCAGCAGCTGTGTCAGAATTGCGTCGATCTTGATCTCCATTCGTTCCTGATAGACGTCGATCTTCTTCGACACGCGGTCGATGCGCTGCCGCAGCTCTTTCTCCATTCTCTTCACGAACAAATAATCCTGCTCCTGCACGGCGGCGCTATTATGCGTGCGTATCATGTCCCAGGATTCCATTAGTTCAACCACGGTCTCGCGACCGAGTCTAATCAGGTCCAAGGCGTCATTTAGGCCAAGTTCGAAGCCACCGCCTCCGTTCAGCGTTACCAGGACGAGAATCAAAGTCGCGGATATCCGGAACTTGATCATGTCGGAAGAGAGTCGCGACGCGCGAAACAAAAGAAATTCGGAGAATCCGTTCGAGTTTGTGTCGGTTGACGCGCCGGGACTAAACGCTGTGTGAGTCTCGACGGGCACGACCGTTACGCGCTGCAAGTGAATGGCAATGGACGGACGGAGGGGGCTAATTGTGTACTCGCGTGGTTGTACATGCAGACGCGCGAACATATACAAACATGATCGTATCTGCTCTACCCACGCGCCTGTGCTTCTCTTCGACGTTTTTCATTAAAAAAAAAACACAAAATGAGGAGGTCGGTTTGCTCATAATCTTACGATTAAAATTTTTTTACAAAATATTTCTATACTCAATACAAATCTATCTAGATTTTGTAAGTAGCAGTAAAAACGTTTAAGTGTGGATGTACTTGACAACATTATCTTGTGAGACAGCGGCTGAAGACAAGGCTGGCGATATCTTTATCGCTTTATAGTTACATGTATGAAGCAAAAATGGAATGATCCTTTAGCGTTGATACGCATCCTGTGAATGCATATGATGGATTGTGCTGCAAAGCACAATCGACGATGTTAAGTTTAAGAGCAGGACATGTTTAAGAGAAATTTTATTAAGTATTTTTTTTTTATTATAAAATTGCAAATGCGGTGTAGACAACCGTATTAATTAAAACTGATAAAAATATTCAATTATGTACGCACACACGTATATAAATAAAATTATATAGAGTTGTTATCGCTTTACAAATTATTGTGTCAGGTGTAAGAATCAATTATAGCATGACTTATATTAATATGCATATATATCTATCGTACTTGTATTTACATAAGATTGCATATGTACTCATTATTCTTATGTAAGGTGTGCGCGGTTGGCTTAAATCCTGCACGCATATGAAGAGACATATTACAGTCGTATGTCATCAGAAAACATACTTTGTGTGTTTTAATGACACATCAACGTGCCGCAACAAATAACGATCAGACAGATATTTTATTCAGCAGTCATATATTTCGCGTTTTCAGGAAGCTCATAGCAATTGCGTTATCGCAGTTACAATACCTCTTCATCTCTGTTGCATCTACTGTGCAAATATTTAAAACATGAAATGTTATTTAAAAAAAAAAATATTCTTTGCTTTTAGGTGGCTTTTTACGAAATTTTGAATGGATTGTGGGTCCGCAACGGATTGCAAATAAAGGGCCAAGCTATGACCTACATACAGTGCAATTTTTGCAACTCTATGGTGGACGCCGATCTTTATCTACTGCAAATCTGCGCCACAAAATTACTACCGGACGTCTTTCTAAAAACTATTATTGAAAAGTAATATTTACTTCTTTGTTTTGTTTTAAGTGATAATATATTTTGATTTCAAATGGAATTTGTATCTACGCATGATTTAACATCTTGAAAAATCTTCGCAGATTTCACGTGAGGGAATGGATGAGTTTGTGCCTGTATCATGCTCCGCAAAACGAATATCTTGAGGGCGAGCATGGTACTCCGATGTTAGAGAGCTGTTTGACATTTTTAGCTATGTTGGTTAACGTGAGAACCAATCTCGGTGAGCCTTTTATAATTAAAAAATTTGAGAAAAAATTGTTATATTTTTCTCTCTGTCTAATTAGGGAGTTATTTATTTTCATTCCAGGTTTATCAGATCCTGAAATGTCACGTCTCGAAATGGTGACATTGTTATGTACCGGTGATAAGACACACAGTCAGCTGATGGAACTGATGCCGGAACGTTGCGGAACCACACAAAACAGAGATTTTGAATCTGTCTTGACTGCAGTACGTTCATTAACAGATTTTTTATCTAAATCAATTTTCAATTAATTTTCAAAAATTTTTTATGTCATTTTCTCTCTCTCTCTCTCTCTCTTCAACATAAATCGTGTATATTTTTGCAGGTGGCACAGTACAGACCTCCAAATCTCGAAGCGAGTGGCAACATGCAACAGGGCATGTACGTACCAATGCCCCACGTATGGGACGAATTGTTCGATCCGTTGCACGTGCTCTTACGAGCGGTGCACAGGAGAGATTTTCAGATATCCATGGATCGTTTTACGGAATAGTACGTTTTATACTTATTTGTCGCAAGAACGTTTATTATTTTATATAAAAAAGCAATTTATTTAATAAATATTTTCTTACTTTTAGCGTAAAACAATCGGGTAAACTGAAAAATGGTGCTACTCCCTGGCCACCGTTCAGACATCCTGCTCCAGTATCGGCGGATTACGATGATCCGCGAATCGTTTTACGTTCCAGAGTCTTTCACGCTATGATCCTAATAATACTCTATAAGGCTGTAAACGGACACAACATATCGGAACATATTATGGCATTGGCGATTTATCTTCTGGAGATGGCGGTTGTCACAGCAGAACCCCGAGATAAATCTGTAAATATTTTCTTTGATAAAACGATTAGTTAGTTTGAATGATAGTTCCTCTTTTCATGTAATTTGTATGTAATTATTTTTATCATTTACAGATAAGTCCTCTTTGCCAGTATACCGGTGGCACTTATCGTGTGATAAAAGATATGGACTTGGCCGGATGGTACGAAAATGACAGCCTGTTCGAAAATCTGAGGACGGTGATACCTCGAGTAATTCTAGTCCAAGAGTCGGAACCGAATAGCTCGGATAGTGAGTGTTATCTAATAACCTAAATGTTAATTCTATTCTAAACAAAATTATTAGTATGTAATCTAATGCTCGCTAATGTACATTTAATGACGACATAGGTGAGTTTGAATGGGAGATTCAAGGCGAAGTGGGCGAAGTGGCAACGTCCTTGATGCTAAACGACGGTGCGGAAGATGCCACGGAGGAAACTTCTCTCGAGCTGTTGGGATTTACCGTGGATACTGTCAGAAACGAGAATGGTGCATCGAACGTCAACGATATGTCGCTACCGGCTTTACTACCGTTGACCGAAAGCGTTCTGCCAGCTTTACCATCGACCAGTGGTAAGATATTTATATTTTTACACATTCTCTCTATTCCTCTCCCCCTTCCCCCCACGATACGTGTTATCACATTTAGTGGAATATGATGTAGCCATTGTACCTGAAGATGGGATCGTCGCCATACCGCGTAACAACAGCGACGAGGATCTCTCGATACCTTTACAAAGAGCTCTACCATCATCCGGGGAAGAATCCATGGCTCTGGCAATCGAGTCGTCTTCTTCATCAGAAAGTACGTTGTGTTTTACATATTATTGTATATAAATTTTACCTATTATTGTTTACCGCAAGCTTTCTTTATATAACGAAACTATTCTATTTGGTTTTTTTTTACCATAATTAGCTTTAGTTAACAACCAACCTGCGTTACCACCCGCTATTCAATGCTCAACGGTCGTAACCGGGAATGAGATAGTCGCGACACAGCCGGTTACTTACAGGGCAGTTACAGAAATCGTCCCATCCACGTCGAATTCCCACAAACACTTCAACAGAAAAGATTTACAGGTAATATATATATATATATGTATACTAATCTCTGACGTAACCTCTGACTATTGTATAAAGCTCATGTATTGTTTTAATAATCTTTCTCTTTTACGCTTATATCTTATATATTATTTTATAGATGCAGCCGCAATCAGTTAAAGTTGGGGAGAGCATTATTTCTCTATTGTTGAAGTTGCACTCTCAACTATCAGGCTACAATACCGAACAAAACATCACGATCTCGGACAATGAGGCCGGCAGCAGTAGTAGCTCGTCCACGTCGTCGAAAGAATCGCGAATTGGCGACGGGCCTTTCTTCATATCGCAGCTACTTCGCAAAATAGCGGATTTAGACCCTCTTTGTAAACAGGCTATCATTGAGACTAGGAACAAATTGTGGCCTCGTATGCAGAAGAACGAAGAGGACGAACAGCGCGAACGGGAGAATCGTGAGCGCGAAGAACGACGGAAAAGGGCGAAGGAAAGACAGCAAAAGCTAATGGCGGAGTTTGCTAACAAACAAAAGCAATTTATGGAAGAAGCGATGAAAACCGGTAAATTGTGATACAAATCAATCATCAAATTAATTATTACTTATTTTTTCAAGAATTTGTAATATATTTTTCGTCCGACTTGTTTTCATCAGAGGAAGCAGGCGCATCCGGGATGGACTGGGATCAGGAGGAAAATACGACTAAACTCACCAGTAAAAAAGAGTACGACTGCGTGATATGTAATCAAACTACTCCCAGCAGCGAGGACAAGCCGATGGGACTTGCTGTATTAGTTCAAGTAATGCGCTCTATTTAGTTCTTAGCGATCAAAACACTTACTTTTTTATCGGATAATGAGAAAAATTGTTTGAATTTACTATTTTAACATATCAAATGGTACTGCACGTTATGTAAACATGTGTGGATCTTTTCAACAGGCATCTAGCATTATTGGACATCAACGACAAACGCCGGAAAGACTGGTTTTGCCTACGTCCGACGAAGATCCGCCTCTACTGAAAGGAGACACTCGGGGAGCTTATTCCGACCGTAGAATAGACGAAATGAGTCGTTTATTTAACACGGTAAATGAAGAACCAATATATGTAAGAAATAAAAAATATACATGGATAAGTACGTATTTTTTTTTTTTTTTTTTTCAGTTTTATGAGAAGTGAGTTCCATAGAACGTTTTTAATGTTATATATTTATTTCACAGTTTTCATGGGTATTGTCACTGAATTTGGGCTATGAAGGCGGAGTCCACGTGCAGACTTGTGGTCATCATCTTCACCTGGATTGTCAGAAGTCTTATCTGGAGTCTCTTCGTAGTCAACAGCGGCAGCAGAGTATAGCGGTCGAAAGGGGCGAATATCTGTGTCCGCTGTGTCGACAATTGGCCAATTCCGTACTGCCGCTGTCGCCGCAGTTTGGCGAATGTTCAGCGGTGGTACGATCTCGTCACGCTTCCACGAAGACCATACTAACGGATCTGAACACTTTCCTCAAAGAGATACAACAAAATCCGGTATGTATATCAAAGATATGACTTGTGATTCTTCTTTTACTTATATCTTTAATTTAATTTTCGCAACATCTAATGGTTTGCGCTGAGTATATACTTTCATTGAAGATACTGTGTTATTTATTACAGATTCCTTCAAATTTGACCGCGGCAATGGCCAAGGCAATGGAAGAAATGACAAATAGCACGTATTTAAAGTATAAGCAAAAGAATTGTGATACTAGTCACCAAAGCTTGTTCCTCTTCGTAACGTCTATAGCTCGAATCAATTTTGAGATTGAACTCGTTCAGCGCGGTGGATCGTTGTGTGTTCCGCAGCCAACTACAATATCTTTGACACCTAAACGCGATTGCATAGGTATAAGCAACATTTCGTACACTAATTGTTAATCAACGTTTCCTTGTGAGACACATTTGTTTTTTCAAAGAACGCATTTGTTTGCAAAATTAATCTGTAGGTTTAAATAGAGATTGTGACTAAAGACGATTACGTGGTTTTTTTTTATTTTTATTTTAGTTGCGCTTCTTCATGTTTTGGCGGTACACGCTCGAGTGTTGACCACTTGGCCAGTCCATCATGTGTGGCAGCAATTATCCGGTATACATCTGATGGAGGAGTCGACATCTTCTCTCGCTCTAACGCCTCACGAGAGGGAAGTTCCTTTACTCTTACGAGATCCGACTGCCATGCTCATACAATTTATATTACTATTGCCGCTGCATCTGGATCGAAGTACGTACTTTTCGATAAATAGAATTCATAATCGAAGCATATTTGTAATTGTGTATGAACAACAGAATATTCTTTTTTTTTTTTGCAGCATATTTTTCGGGTGTGGTGAAGGTTCTCTACAACTTGCTGTATTATCAGGTGATACTACAGATAAGCTGTAACTTTTCGCGGGCAGAACGAAATACAATCTTGAAGAGAAGACGCAGTTGCGCCGCCACATCCTCGGAAGCTGCACTGGCCGAGATTATCGAGTTTTTTAGAGACAGCGGACTTTATTCTGGCACGGACGATGACAAACCGTCCACTTCGGCTTCCCCATCTTACGTCAGAGTAAAAACGCATTGTCTCGAACAACAAGTACGTCTTATACGCATGTTTTTTTTATATCTTCCGACAAATATCTTTGGAAAAAGCCTTTTGATCTTGCAAGATATTTGTTTTTTTATGTGATGTATTTATTTTTTTTTTCTTTCAGATTCAATCGCTTTGCTTGCCGTTTCTTCGAGTGGCGGCGTTATTGCGTCATCACTTGTACGAGCAGCCGTTGCCGGTAATCAAGGCGCCGCAGAGCGAATTCGTGAAATTGGTATATTATCTAGAACTGGTCACGGAGGGCATGAATTGGGATAGTTTTAATTCAGCAGTTGCGCTGAACTGGCAAGAACCGGACGCGTGCGTCTCAGTGCCGATGTTCTGGTGCAATCAGTTGCTCACATTTCTCACTAATTGGCAAGGTCATCTGCCAGCCCGACGATTGGTTATGGAGCAACACATATCGTGGCAGATGCCGAAACTGCTTAGTCTTCCACGGGAATATGAGAAAATCTTCACAGTAAGATCCTTACGGTTTAACACATGTTGCAGTTAAGAATATTGAAAAATACGTGTATATATTCTGTATATAAAAATATTTTTCTTTCAGTATTACCACGAGAGGCAATGCAGTCAATGTCATTCTGTTCCTCAAGAAATTGGCATTTGTTTGTTGTGCGGAACCATAGTTTGTCTCAAGCAAAATTGTTGCAAACAGATGAATGTCTGCGAAGCTATTCAGGTGGGCTATATGTTTTTGTTATACATACATATATATATACGCTAGAATAAAGTAAAATCATTGTTCACAAAATAATAATTAAATATTTACTATCACACGTTCAGCATTCAATCGATTGCGGAGGTGGGACAGGCATTTACCTTGTTGTAACTTCGACTTACATCATCGTGATACGTGGACGACGGGCGTGTTTGTGGGGATCGCTGTATCTTGACGATTTCGAGGAAGAAGACAGAGATCTAAAGTAAGTGTCACATACTTAACTCATTGTTTGAGATTATGCGCATTCTTTATCTTACAAGATAAAGAATGCGCATAAACAAATGAACACTGCAATTAAACATTTGACATGATTAATTTTGATGTTAAAAATTGAGTGTAATTTCTTTAAGTACGATTGTAGCGAAAGATAGTTAAAGCAGGTGCTTTTAACAAGAATAACTGTTTGATATTACATATTCAAGCATTGTAATTACCTTTTGTCACAGACGTGGCAAGCCGCTGTATCTCAGCGAAGATAGGTACAAGCTTTTGGAGCAGCAGTGGCTGGCACACAGATTCGATCACACGAAGAAAACGTGGGTATGGCATCGCGACGCCTTGTGACCTTTCACGATGTCGTCATACGGCGTTCGTCGTTCTTAATCACGAAGAACCGAAGACTCTCTTTCTCTCTCTTTTTTTCTTTCTTTATCTTTCTCCTGCAGTTAACTCTCACGCAAGATGCCTCGCCCTTTCGCAGTAATATCCGCGCGCTTTGATGACTAACAGAAGTAGAACCTCCCCTCTTCACGAATATGCTATATATTTATTATGCAATACATGTATTATTGGGTAAGTATAAGTATAGATGTGTATAAATCGAAAAAAAAATTAAAAAGTATTAAAAAAACTACATGCATCTGGGAAGAGGATAAATTGTGTTCACGTAGTCACACGCGAAGATTAATTTGGATTAATATTACATTTATGTAGAAATTACGTCCTCGAATTGAAGTCTTGTACATTTTTTTTTTTTTTTTTTTTTTTTTTTATCCTCACGCGTAATTATCTCCGAAATAAATTTTACCAAAATAATATTTCACTCTACCGGAGTTTTGTGCGTGTTTTTCTTTTGAACTTCAATAATTTCTAAAATATTGTCTTATCGATAAAACTCTTATATCAATTTCGAGGATAATTACGCCGAAAGATGGAAGTAAAAGATATACATATATATAAATAAAACTTGTCCTAATAATATGACACACAGAAGAGTACTTATCTAGTGCGTAGCGTTTGTACCTTTTAGCAGAGGAAAGGATTTAAGTGATAAACATGAGAAGAAAATCGCGCGTCGCGTTTTTCCGAGCAATCATTCATTTTTGAAGACGGATAGATTTGGATCTGTATTCCTTTTCATTTCTCGGATATATTTACGATATAAATGCAGATTTTTCCTTCCCGCAAATACTTGCAATTTTTCAAGCGTAAAAGCGTAGAATTTTCGTGCTATTACCATTACTAAAAAACAAAAAAGGATGTATGGTTAAGAGTGTGGAAAGACAAAAGGAAAAGGTGAAAAAGAACTGTCAAAGACTGATGTCTTTAATGCTTTCTTATAGGATTTCTATTTATGTCCAACGAGAGAGCTAGAATTTATATTGTCAGAGACTATTTTTATTATTTACATCTGATATAACACACACATCCACAGACATACATACACACGCACATACACAAAAAAAAATATATATATACTATTATTTAATCTTTGTGATACGAGCTGTACGAGATAAAAAAGACGGATAACATGTACGAGAATGAATCTAAGTGCATTAATGTGGAGTGAAAAGTTTTTGTCATGCGTTCCACTGCATGACAAACTAAATAAAATCGATACTAGTTTCTTGCTTCGGGATACAGTGTAAGAGCTGTGATTCACGTTTCAGTGTGTGTCAACGGACTAGGAAAAAAAAAAAAAAAAAAATTAAAGATTCTTATATTGCGTCACGTGGATGATTACGTCGTGAAATTATTATACACAGGATTTTATGTCGTGGAGTTTGGACTTCATAAATATTAAATTCATACTTGTATATACTCGTAGTAATATAACAACAGAGCTGAAAAATATTATTAGCATCAATCTGAATTTGCGTTATCCGTGAAAAATGACAAACCACAACACTTACTTTGTTAATAACTATACATACACATTTGCCTCGTGTTAGTTCTTTGGTTATAAACAAATCGACGAAATCCCTGCATATTCTATGATGTAGAGCCGACATATGCACGTACAGAAATGTAGAGCGAAAGTAGCATCACTTGATGAGATTACAGTTTCTTTTTCTAAAAGATTTTTGAAAACATACTGATAATAATCAACATTATTTTTAAAATGCTCCACAGTTGAAAGGTTAATTTGTCTGTTACTGTTTTTAAAAGATCCAATTTGAATGTTGGATATTTCTGAAGAAATGTGTATGTACAAGGTATTCTACGTCTCATGATTTTTATTTCACCGATGATCTTCAAGTGATAAACTGTAACTTTTTGAGTCACTTTTTCTTTGTTAAAACTGCGTCTGATAGATTTCACAAAATTGAACTTCGTCTAACTTTTGGAAATTAAAAAAAAAAAATATCTTTTAATCGTGTTTCTTTTTTTTTTTTTTTAAGTTAAATATAAAAGTAAATTGTATACAAGAATCTTTTAAATTTCAAATGTTTATTTGTTGCTTAATCACAAGCATATATTGAAAAGTGGAAATTTATGAAAGTTTGAAATCAGGAACTGTGTGAATCATCTTTTGTATGTACGTCTAGGGCGATATTTATATTCGAATCTTGTATTTAAGATCATCTTATTTATATATTTTCTATATATGTATATTCAACACACATATATATAAGAAACAATTATTAATATTTTATATTGCACGAAACGATTATCAATATCGCTCCTAGAGTTTTCAATCGCGGTAGGGTTTTGAATTTCCTTGTATTTACTCATGTGTTGTTTGCGAACTCTAAAATTGCTTCTTATATATAATGCACTTTTATATTGTAAATATATATAATGACATAGCTTACCAACCGTATTGCGTTAGTATATATACTACATAGTCCCCGCTCGAAACAAAAGATCTGTATATAGAACTATATAACTACATAATTATTTTTAGGAGAGTCTCCTTGATTACAAGAGTTTACAGTAAAAAGCATGTACGATTAAAGACCTGAAAATTTATTGAGCTATTATATATATATATATATATATATATATATATACATATATATATATATATATATACATATATATATACACATAGATATATATATATATATAAAATTACCGAATATGTTCAATGTATAAATAAAAGCGATTCTATCGAGAACACACTGTCTTGTTCTTTTATTAACAGAAATTTGTTTTATTTACGTGATTCGACAATTTATGTTTTACAAATTGTTTTATTTGTTGTAATTATACTGGAAAGATAATATAGACACTTACAATTATTACTTTTTTAATATAGCTTAAACGTAACAAATTTTTATCGTATTTGTAGTCGCAAAATTCTTTTATACGATATTTGTTTTTTTCCAAAATACAAATGGGGAAGAGAAAATAAAAGAGAGAGAAAATTTTGTTTTATATATCAAGCTTTTGGACGATAAGTTAAATAAAGTTTCAATGGACAAGGAACTTGTGAATGTAAATTATGCTTACAATGACAGATAATAGTCATTCTATTTCTAAAAATTGTCCCGACATGTGAAAATTGACTCGAAATGCAATGTTTCTGACATGGCTGTCCCAAACCAATTGCACATCCAATTGTTTGTTACAATGTGATCGGGAACTTGCTTCTCGGGACACCTTACAGGAATGTAAAATAGCACATTTTACATCATATTGTGAAATCAAAAAATTACAATTCATTTACCCCACTTATGAGTGCATGTGTAATATATATATATATAATATATATATATATTATGTATAGATGATACTTTTTCTTATCTTGTCCATCTTTGTTATTTTGTCACTGTCACTTTAAAAAATATCAGAATGAAATAATAATCTTCTCTTTCCCCACTAATTTAATTAACGACCACCTGTTTGCTCTTGATATACTTCAATGACATCATCGTTCTCCATCTCAAGCTAAAAATAATGCAATCTTTACCATTTCTCTATTATAGACACATGTACAATATGATAATATATGCTATTTCTACAGAAGTATCTCTATATATCGACATGTACATTTTGTCTCTCTATACATAGAAGAAAACTTTAAAAGTAGTTTTACCTGCTTTGGTGTTTCATCATCGTTGATTCTTTTACCATCAAAAAGAAACCTAAGTGAGGTCATTGGTACACCCTAAACAGAATTAAACTCCTTACTTGTACAGACATTAATAAAAATCCAATAAATTACAAATAACCACTACATATCCTTCAACACACAAAAGTTTGAACAAATTATAAACTAAAAAAAATATGTTCTGTACAGAAATACAGATTATTTAGTATTTCAACAAAAAGAATAAAACTAAATCTCACCTAAGTAAAAATAGTTGTGATAGTAAAAATCAACTCACCACACGATCACTGTACGACTTCTTCAGCTTACCCATTTGTGTGGTCATCTTTACCCTAAAGTGAATTTCATTGCTGTCCTGGAAGAAGAAACTGCGTTTTACGTATGCGTGCGTAAACAAGCGCAAAATACAACTCAATGCATAATACTCACGTTTCCAACAACTTTGAGTTTGATATATTCCGAATTCGCGTCGCCTGGGCCGGCTTCTGGTTTTTGTTCCTAGTGATGTGACAAGGTTAGAGCGCTAGTTCAAACTTTCGGCAAAGATTATTTTGCGGAGTCGACAATTTTTCGTGGCCAGCCATATTCGCAGCCGCAAACGTAGGGATGAAATTGCAAAGGCCGATTGCGCGAAGTGAATTGCTTACCTGATTATCGGACATCGTTATCAATTAGATTACAATAAACTTCTCCACGCGCCAGAACGCTATCCAAACAGAAGCTACCAATATGGCGCCGCGCTTTTGTCAGTTATACACAACTAACCGCTGCTCTCACTTGCTTGACTCGCTTCTTGTATGAACAATTCTGATATATTCGCACGATTTCCCGCGCACGCGTATTTCTTCCATGTGTGGTACGCGCAGCAGATCACGTGATCCGAAGGCCTCATGTTTAATTTACATAGAACAAGAAATTCCATTTGACGATCGCGACATCGAGAACCAATTGCGTTGGTCAGTTTGGCAAATCGACCAATGCAAATTAAGTAATTAACGAACGGAAATTTTAGAGAATGCTGGCTTGTGATTGGTTTATTTGCTCAATGCTTAAGTCTTACTTGTTTCGTATGTTCTATTTATACTTAGGCTGCGTTTTAATAATCAGTACGAAAAAATTGAACAATTGCATGGTTACGTAGTGTGGTTTCAACATATTTTACATACGTGTATGTGTGTTAAATATAACAACATTATGCATATAATTTGACATTTTCGAAATATTATAACAAAATAAAATACTAAAAAAAGATCAACAAACATCATTTATTTCTTTTTGCACAGATTACTACAATTGTGTCATAATTTTTTCGTTAGTAATTTTTTGGAAATTATGTCTTTGAATGAAGGAACAGATGTTATAATTGAAGATTGTAAAGAAAAAAATCATAGAAAGAACTTTCGCAAACAGAAACGCGCTCATCACAGATTGATCAGAGATATGAACATCAAGTGCACTGATGAACCTACGCAGGTATACACATGTAAATATATTATTATAACTTTACGCTATAAATTCTAGGTGCAAAATAATTTATAAATTTGATTTTCTTTTACTTCGAATGCAGCATTTAATGATCTGCAATGGTGGCTTAGTGACAGGTGTGAAAAGAGAAATGTTGCAATATGTATTGGATGCATTAATTACCAAGTACATTCTAATAATGCCAATAAGCAAGTCATATTGTTTCATAACATGCAATTCAAAGAAGGATGCAATATGTGTATATAATTATGTTCACGGACGTATTAAACTTCCAGGCCAAAATGGGCCATTATACATGTGCTATACTGAAACAGGTGTATACAATACTATGTTGAAAAGAGTTATAATAGACTTATAATAAACACTATGACTAATTTGAAGCAAAATATTTCACTATGACTAATTTGAAGCAAATATTTCTTCTTTTAGTTCCTACTATAGATGACAACACATCTAATTCTGAATTTCCACCTGGTCTTGCATTAATAGAGAATTTTGTAACAGAAGAACAAGAAAAACATTTATTAAGAACAATTAATTGGGAAGATTGTGGTAAAAAATATTTACTTTATGTCATAAAGACAGTAAAATTAATAGAAAATGATTGAAAAACATTTGTAAAATACTTGCAGAATCTGTTTCATCACAACTGAAGCACAGGCAAGTAAAACACTTTGGATATGAGTTTGAATATGGTACAAATATGGTAGATCCTGACAAGCCTATTGCTCCAATTCCTGACGAATATAAATTCTTGCAAGATCTGTTTGACAAACACAATCGGAAACATACGTACGATCAGCTGACTATTAACAAGTATTTACCCGGACAAGGTTAATAGACACATAAATTTATGAATCAAAGCTTGAATAGTAAATTGCATCAATAAGTTCTCAAGTGAGAAACATTATACATTTCAGGCATACCACCACACATTGATACACACAGTGTCTTCGAAGACACAATACTATCCTTGTCACTCGGCTCTGCGTGCGTTATGAATTTTAAAAAGGAAGATCGGAAGATCGATGTGTTCTTACCCGCCAGATCGTTGTTGATTATGTCGGGAGAGGCGAGATACGCATGGACACACGGCATCTGTCCTCGTTATAACGATGTAATTGAGACAGAGGAGGGGACTACGACGCGGGAACGTGGAACCAGAGTGTCGTTTACTTTTAGAAAAGTGCGACGAGGTAAATGCTGTTGCAACTTCAGAAAATATTGTGATTCTTCAAACCATAACTCTACTACTACGTTCATCGATTCCAAAGCCGCATCCGGACTAGAGGATTCCTATGTACACAAGGTACGTGTTTGTATATGTTGTGCTTATGTTTTATTTGTCACATGTCATTGTTATTACGAATGAAACTTCTTAGGTTTATGAGGAAATATCTAATCACTTCAGTGAGACGCGACACAAACAGTGGCCTAATGTAACCAAATTTCTCGATAGTCTTGAAGAAGGCACATTGCTGCTGGATGTGGGCTGTGGGAATGGCAAATATCTTTGCGGGAATCAAAATATATATAAAGTATTTCTTTCTTACTTTTCTCTGTATGATACACGTAGAAGATACACGTATGTAAATTAATTTAAGCTATTTTCGAGTGTCATTTTAGGTGGGATGCGATTACAGTTTTGGGTTGACAAGTATATGTCGCAACCGGAATCTCGAGGTTCTCCAATGCGATTGTCTGTATCTACCGTATAAAGACAATTCTTTTGACGCGGCAATTAGCATCGCAGTGATTCATCACCTGTCCACTCGAGAGCGGAGGCATCGCGCTATTTTTGAAATGATTAGAGTGCTCAGGCCAATGGGGAGATGTTTGATCTACGCATGGGCAAAAGAGCAACGCAAAGATTCAGCAGATTCGTTCTATCTCAAATACGGCAAAAAGAACAGAGACGAAAACGAGAAGATCAGCTTGAGCGAAATTAGTAAAAAAATTTCCGAGTGTCAAGTAACGCTGCCGGTTCACGAAAATAGAACAAACTTTGCTTACAGTGATATGCTGGTTCCTTGGAAGAAAAAAAGTGGCGAACGTTTTTTTCGATATTATCACGTCTTTCAGGAGGGCGAACTGGCAGAGCTGTGTGCAGAAGTGCCCGCAGCCACGATCAAGGAGATCTATTACGATCAGGGTAATTGGTGCGCGATTTTAGAAAAATGTACAGAAAAATCGTGAAAAGAAATTAGATTTCCTTAATCGATCCAAGTAAAATCTCTAAATTTATTTCATTATTTATTTTACTATTACTTCCTCTCTCACATCGCGTCACCTATTAACTTAATCGCTATCGTCCACTGAAACATAGAAAAGTATTCGTTGCTGTCATTAAACATAGAATAACAAATTCGTTGATATAAAGTTTTGTAATGTACAAGATAATTGTATTATATTAAAAAATTGCTCAATACCGAAATTTGGTTCTTCTTTTTTCGGCAAATCAACAAGACTTTGATTATCCGTATCAGAGTCGTACATACTGCTAGAGTCGTTGGAACTGTCAGGACATTGTTTTTTGATCAAAATCTGTAAAAGAACATAATGAGAAATTGTTGTTAATTAAGCAAGCTTGCAAAATGAGTGAAACACGAAACTGAATTATTGAATTATCATTTTATTTATATTTACGTCGGAATCTGGTATCAAGTCCGCAGATCCTTCTTCATGTTTTACGATATGACTTTTGTCTACATCTTCTACTTCCATCTGATCATCTAGACATTGTTATCAGTAAATTAGAAAAATATTTAATTTATCATGTATTTTATATTATAATGTTGTACCTTCAGCTAAAGCTGTTGCGTCCCATTTATGTAATTTAATGCTGATACGATCACCGATCGTTGTGGTGAGTTTATTAATCTGAATACTTTCCTTAAACCTACATACGTTGCTGGTATCTTTTTTGTATCTACAATGTGTGGAATGTTATAAGCTAATAATATAGCAACAAAATTTGCAATATCATAAACTCATACCGTGATTGTACATCTTTAGTTACTGCCTCCTTGATTTGCCGCACCAGTGTTTCTGCATAATTTGCCGCATGACTAGAAACGGCAGATATTACATCTTTGACCTTCATCGTTTTTGTTAAGTAATCGAAGTGCAAGCTGCAAAGTTCTCTGTATGAATTCATACCGAGAGTGAGTTCAGCGACACCAACTCTTTCTTCGATGTATATGGGATCCATTATAATCTTGCCACTGCAAAATTTACAAAGATCTCACGAAGTGCGCACAAAATCGTCGAGAAAATCGAATTTCTCGTAGACAAATAATTTGGTTTTTCCGAAGAGACCAACCTTTCAAATGTTATGAAAGATACGCAAACTGGATAATGAAATAATGTTAATGGAAGAAAATCTTTTTCGGAAGCTGGATGTATAATGACTTCTTCGCCAGTTGAGGTAACATCTGGCCTATGAAAATGCATGAGAGCAGCAAGTGTTGCTATAGATGCGCAATCAATCAAATTTCCATCATGATTTATGATAGTAACGTCGATTCTCAAGTTCCATACCTGCAGAATAAGATAAATCAGTCTATACATGTAAAATATACTGTAAAAACAAAAGTTTAATAAACAAAATATAACAACCTTCTTATCTGCTACAATACAGAGAGCTTCTAAGTCTATGCACTTAGAATCTTTGAAACATTTTTCTAACTGCCTACTGATCAGTATAGCTGCTTCAGATTGGCGTCCACTCTCAAAATGTTGAGCTGCTAACGGAGCAAGCTCCACATTTATGTACATTATACCTTCATTAGGACGAGATATTTTTGGCTGATGAATATCACACGATACTTGGGCCACTGCTCTATGAAGAGATTTTTTTTCATTGTTATTTGATACATTACCTATATATATATTTATAAAGATACATATATATACATTTGTCATTAAAAAAAAACTCTTACTTTGTATGTCCAAGAGATACCATACAACATCCCCAGTTGGATCCAAAGTAGATCAGTAGTGGACGTGGTTGCAATAACCCTCTTCCATCTAATCTCTAAAAATACACAAATTGTTTAGTATTTATATAATCGTGCATATGTGTGTTTGTATAATCGAAAAAACTAAACTATTACTCTAAATACTCATTACTTACAAAAAAAAACAAATACATGAGTCAACATGTATCACACGTGCACTTTAAACTGGCAATCAGTACACAAATTTGTGAAGTACTTTTACATAATATATAATTTTACTATAAACTAGAAGACGTACCATTTCTGTTTCTATACATTTGTTTATAAAATTTCGCTCACAATTTGTAAGTATAATTTCTTTCATCTTTGAATATTTTCACTCTATTACATATACATATAAATTATAGAGATAGTACAATTTGTATAAAATTACATATGAAAATCCTATTAAATCGACTTGAATTTTTAGTGACTGTCAAGCTTCAACACTCGTCCATGCGCCAGTCTATCCTCTTATTAATTGAAGGCTGGATTGGTTGGATTTTCTTATGTCTCGTTAAGGCCATCACACACAAAATAGTGGGCATATAGGATACATTTTGATTGGTCAATTTTCTTACGGCTACGTCTTACGCTCTTAAGTAATTTTGTGTGTGATGGCCTTTAATGTGCTATGCTCCGGCTTTTTGTCTACAATTTGGTCGCAGGCTTTTGCAACCAATCAGATGTAAGATCATCAACCAATCACATGTGAGCATTATTTTCCGCTAGCGAGAATGCTGTTCGGATTGGTTGATGTGCTTACGACCTTTAAATGAAAACCTTTTACGTATGATCGTCTATGTTCGCAAAAGTATCTAACGGTAGATCGAAAGTTTCACAGGATTTATCTTCTGTTAAAGTGACGGGTAATTTGATATGATGTTGCATCAGTGAAAAAACCCATTTGTTTATATCAAGCGGAAAATTATCATCTTTTATTTCGTGTGTTCGCAATATGTTTCCTGACATGTTTCCCAAAAAGAGAAACAGCAGGGGACACATAGTATGATTCTCATCCGTGAATGCGGGATCTATCTCAATGGAAGCTCGTTTCCATTTTTCCTTAAAAAATATTCGAAGACTTTATTCGCTGGTGTTGCTCCAAAGAGACAAGATTTACCGGAAGTTAAATTATATCGTGGTGCACACGCAGCTAATCTTTCTAATTCAAGAATAGCCGCAGTGCTCGGTGGAACATCCGCCGAGTAACGTCACGTAACCTAATTCGATCTGCTCACATCCCTAAATTATTGCATATTTATTCATTCCGACATGTATACATTCAAACCGTTTGTGTTCGTCGTACACAAGGGACATGGGCCTGAACGTCCGAAGGCGAGAAGTGGCCACCGGATCGCGTGTGACCATCGGAATCTATATTCGTACGGGGGCTTCAATCCCTGCGTCTCCGACTCGGATATGCTCGACGATCCGACATGGAACGCCAGCAAACCGCTGTTCAAGGAGTTGTGGCGCTTCAATTTGGCAAGCGAACAATGGATCCGGTTGCCGGGTCAGGAAAACATGCCAAACGAGCTGGCGTCAAACGCGGTCATATTGCGCGACGACGCACTGATAGTATACGGCGGTACCGGTGTGCCCTTTGGTGAGAGTTGTAGTAATCAATTATATGTCTGCAACCTTAACAATGGATCTATCAGAATTATGCCAGCTTGGGGAGAGCTACCCGAACCACAATATGGTCAGGTAATATATTTGTTGTTATCTACAGATTGTGTATATATTTAAATAAGAAACATTTCTTCAAATGAACTTCGTTTTTCTCAATAGTTACTTTGGCTGACTCTCAAGTATTTTATTTTTCATATACATTGTATATTAATAATAAATATTTTTTAGGCACTGGTAAGCTTTGGCCCCTATATTTACACAATTGGTGGTACTACAGGTTATGACTACACCTGTGATATTCACAAGTTTGACCTTAGAACACACAGGTGGGAAATGATATATGCACGTTCAGGAAGAGATGAGTCAGAACCTTTGGGAAGATATAGACATGAGCTAGCCTTTGATGGAAGATTAATCTATGTTTTTGGTGGTGGTACATCTACTGAGGTTTTTGGCTTTTCAGTAAGACAACATCTATATTATACAAAAAAAAAGAAGTAACATAAAGAATTACATAATTGTACAAAAATAAATCATAAAGTTTATCTTTACATATGAATACATATATTTCAGGAAATACCGGCATACGATTTGTGGACCAATAGCTGGAAAATGTTGAGCACGTATGGCGACAACGATGGGACCATGGTGCCGGAAGCACGGCGTTGTCACGGCTGTGTTCAGCACAAAGATGAGAAAACCGGTGTTATTTCAGTTTTTATATCGGGCGGTTATGACGGTGATTGGGTGTTTTCTGATGTTTGGCGGTTAGACCTCAGCACACGACGGTGGACATTGTTGAGAGAATGCATTCTACCAAATCCAGTATACTTTCACTCGGCAGCGTTGACTCCAGAGGGTCGTATGTACATATTCGGCGGTATAGTCAAAGTGAACAATGAGGTTATTGTTACATTTTTTGAGATAACATATTTACAATATAGTATATGATCATTAAATGTATTTTTAAAACAATGCGTTTCATTGTTGATTTTTCAACAGTATAAAAACTAAATTTGTTAACAGGTGCAGAGAACAAATGCGGTCTATTCGGCATGGTTGACGATTCCAAAACTGTCCGAGATCTGTTGGCAGGCATTGAACCATTATTATCCAAACTTAAGAAACATGTCGTCAAGAAGACTGCTAAGCATCGGCATACCGTTAAGATTTGTGCAGAGATTTGATTCTATCAACTCGTGAACATTCACGCAAGATTCAGTTCTCTCTTCAAATGTTCCCGAAATTTTCGCGAATGAGATGTTTTTTTAAACTTGCAAGCAAAAGAACATCCGAGATTTATGCTTTATAATTTATGTGATATTTTTTGAAATTCTCTATCTAACACGGTTTTTGTTTTGTACCATACGATTTTGTACGATTGTTTATTACATTAACAAGATCAAAGTAATTTTTGACTATTCTATTTATTACATATTAAATAGTAGCAGTACGTAATAAACTACTTTATATACGACTTTTGCGCCTTTTCCCCGATCTGCAAATTAATAGATATATTTAACACATTATGTATTGACATTTGTTAAAAATATGTACAGACGATATACATACATCGATATGTGCATGTTGACGAGTGATATATAAATAAGAAGATAGATAATTCTTAGAATATTAATATTGTACATATATATACAAAAGTCTTACATTTAGTTTGCCATTTGTTAAAGCATATTATTATACATAGTTGCTTATATATTTCTTATTAACTATATTTCATCAAGCTTGGTGAATGACAACGAGTGACAATGAGGTATTTAAGAATATTTGTATACGACAAGTGATAGAGTAATATTGGAAAAACAAAATCATTGGTGATGTGCATGCGTAATTTGTCTATGGTCCGCAGTGCCTGTTATGAAAATGAAGAAAAATCCGTTAAATTTGCGAGTGTTTTGACGAATCAAAAAAAAACTTCAGAGGTGTCTAGACTTTTTTTCTATATTATTATTTTTAAGTATAAATTATATATATGTATATACAAAGATAAATATATACATACGTATGATCAAAAATTTTGTTAAAATAAAGATTTTTCCGAATACGTACTACGTACATTGCTGCAATTCATTAGGTGGATTCGGATGCTATTTATTAAAGAAACACATACCTACACACAACAAATGTATATTAGAGAATTGATTGATAGAATAGTGTAAATATACAAGCGAGAAAGAAAAAATATAGTGCAATTAAATCTGATTTATGTAACCGTTTTTATTTCACGAACCTGCCGGTCGCAAAAAAAGCCGTTTTTTACGTCGAGTTTTAAATACAGAGAAAAAAAATATAAAACATCCCTTTTGAAAGAGTGAGAAAAAGAAGCTTTTCAATAATCTAAAAAGAATAAAATAAATAAATCAAAAAGATGATAAAAGTTAAGTTTATACATTTGTAGTGCATGTATCTTTCTGTTCTTTGCATTTTTGCAATAACTGAAAAAAAAAAACAAAACGGGAGATTTACTGGAAGCGTGTTGTGTCAGGAATATGACATATTTATTGCAGTCGTGTCAACAAGAGATAAAGATACTTTTTTTTTTTCATCGAGCTACAAATTTTCTAAAATTTAAACGCGGATTGTGGAAATGTAAACATTTCCGCGATCAGTATAAGAATAATAATTATCTCGTCCGTTTTTTTCTGTCGTGCAAAAATTGTTTTCAAAAGATGTGGTCACAAGTATTACGTACATATAAAGTTTCAGACGACAAGAATTTGCGACAAGAGCATTTTATACATGGTAAAGTTTGCTCTAAACCGGACAGAACTTGGACGCTGTTGCAACAATCCGTCCAAAATTAAATTTTACAACAATTATTTTAAAAACATTCGAGAGAGAGAAAAAGAAAAAAAAATCCGCCTCTGCGCAAGCCTCTCCGTGCGGAACAAAAATTCAAACCTGTGCGGATATGCCCGCCATGTCGTCACTTCCGGTTCCGAGAAGCGCGCGTGCTTCGCGCGAATCGTCGTTCACGACCAGCTGCTGACCGAGGCTCACTTCAGAGACTTCCAAGCGGTCGAGCGAGGTGGGCGCCTGTCTGTTGCTTGCGACCGAGTTGCGTGCGAGTGTGACACACACCGTGTCTTTCGGCCTCTTTGAAGGTAGCTGTTAAAAAAAAAAAGAAAAAAAAACTCAAGATCTCAGACTGAGACATTGTTTGATCACACACCGGTCGATTCCGTTCGCGCTCTCGTCAACATCGTCGGTGTCGTCACTGTCGTCGTCGTCGTCGCCGTGATTCCCATGCATCGTACAAGCACGCGGCCGAGCACGCGCCTGTTCGAAATGCGTTACCAGGTATTTATGTAGTATCGACTGCTGCTGTCTTGACATCAGGACATCGTTGTGCACTTGTCCGCGCACCCTCGTCGTCGACGGAGATAGAGAAAGAGAGAGAGAGAGAGAGAAAGAGAGGAAGGAAACAACACACCGTCCTCGTGCGGGCGAGAATTTTGACAAGAGGGCTAGAAAAGAGCGAGTTCGTGAAAATCCGGAGCTGAAATCATAGAATCGACAACGATGGAGCAAAAACACTTGTACAAGATTGTGCTAACTGGAGGTACGTAACGCAAAATCACGTCTCTGATGTTGTATATCAGTTTTTTTTTCGCAGCATGTGTGTGTAAGTGTAATAATTTTGCACGCAGCTCAATATATATATATATTCGTCGCTAGACTCAAAAGAGTGCACTTGCACACGAAGAGACGCTTTTCCGAAAGCACATGACTCAAGAGAATTCAAACTCGCAGTGCGTTCAATTGAATAATTGATTTTCTTTTATTTATACATTGTCATTCTTTTTATTTATATTCATTGTCAGTCGAGAAGACTAACGGAATTTTTGCGACAACTTTGCACTTCTTGATTTGTATATTTTTTCACGAAGAAATGTTTGACGGATTGCAAAATTATCAGTTTGTACAACAGTTTTTTTACAGCGAAATTATCAGATGTTGTGCGTATCATTTAATGGCTCTCGCACACAGAACGTGCGAGAACGCTTAGCCGAGCATTGTGGGAAACAACGTGGTCAATCAAACGTGTGGCTTTTTCGAAAATACATGTCCGTCGTTTCCGAAAAATCATCAGGACTGACTAGTCATCATTCGCGTTGTCTTTTGCCGCGCGACTAAGTAAGCGCTTTGCCGCGTTCTTCGTGTACAGGAGCCATTAGACTCTATATATAATTTATGTACCCTTACACACGCTCAATAATGTATATATATATATACATATCTCTTTCTCTTTTTTTTTTCTTAAAGATATCGAAAGTAAATTAAATTCTCTAGATGTTATACGTGAGAGAAAGCACTTGATGATATGACGGTCGGCGTTGTGTGTTCGCTGATAAAACTAATGAGTCAATTCCGACTTCGAGATAATAAATCACGCTCATTCATACACGTGCTTCATTCGAATATTCGCTTTTGTTTCCAGATACGTTGCCTCAGCGATATTGGTTTTCAAGTTTCTTTTTACCAGGCGCGCACAAACATAACATTTGGCTGAATTCGTTTTTTATCTCCGTTTCTTCGAAAGAGATAAAATTTGTTGCTCGAACGATCATCGCGCTGACCGATCACTGATGTCGCAATTTCGTACTACTCGTGACGAACGAGAATAGAACAACACACAGGCGGAGAATTTTATTTCGCACGCGGCGAATCTCTCGCACACGCGTACGCGTTTATTTCGGCCAGGGCGAGATATGAGCGCACGTGCTTTCCGCAACGACATTGTTTCTCTTGGACAAGATTTTACTTGATGGATTTTAACAAAAAAAAACTAACCGCGCTAATGAAAGTCGCTGATGCGCAAAATTGCGTTGTGCAAACGATTGTAACGTTTCCGCTGCAATATCGTCGTGACATCGGCGCCGAATCGTCTCTCTTCCGTTTCCTTCCGTGGCTTTTGCGACGTTCGTTATTATCATCGGCCACGCCAGTTGTCAATCGATTGCACGCGCTTAACGAGGACACGCACGGCCTCCGCGATTACGATGAGAAAACGAGATCAAAGATCTTCGTTTTTTTTGCAAGAAACGAGATTCATTTGGATATACAATTTTGTTTCAATTCGTCTTAATAGATTTTTATCTATTATTATTTGTATATATTTTTGCATATGTGTTGTTGTAAAATTATTTTTATTTACATATTTAATTTATATTTTGTCTAAATTGTTGCGTGCACGCACAATGTGGAATTCCATGTGATATTTGTATTTAGACAGTTACAAAGTAACGTTACACAGACATGGGATACATGCAAGCATATCGGCATTTTTCAGACATCTTGCAGACATCTTTTTTTTTTTGTCTAAGCGACGGTTATTTTGTTCCGTCTCGCCTCATTGAGCAGTCTCTTGCATCTTTATCAAAAACCATCGCGAGTGTTATTTTCATTAACGGCGCAGTTAGTTTTTTTTTTTTTTTTTTTCTTAATAAGTCGGGAATTCACACTTTATCGTTTATCCAATATTACGTGTTTCGGCAAGCGACGTGATTATCTTTCCGCAAGTGACATGTGACATAATCATGAGAAAAAGGAGAATCTCGTCAACATTTGCTCCAAAGAATCTGACAAATGAAAAGAATAAATTGAATGAGTTGAAGGAAATGAAAATGGCAACGAGGATCGGATTTTCACGATCTTGGGGTGAATATCTATTGTTCGCGAAAAAGATTCCAAAACAAAAAGCTTAAAATATCGACGTGTGACGAATATAGGCTCATGCCGTCACAAAAGAAAATCGTAGACACGAGAGGAAGTTTACTCGTGCGTAAGGAGGCATTTTTTTTGTGACACCGTAGAATCATGAAATAAAAGAGGAAAGCGTAAAAAAAAAAAATTTGATTCAGTACTCAGAGAAATGTATTGCAGATGCGTCGAGTTTCTGTACCACCGGGTCCTGGTGAACAATCGATTCTTATAACGCGTCGTAAAAAGCAACGCGATGCGTCCCGTCGCGTCGTCGGGTTAATAGCCCGCGCGTGTGTCTCGGCGCGCGCGTCAATTACATTCAATTTGACTTTTATTGGCGTATACTCTTTTGCATGCTTTTATATAATGACGAAGGAATTGAAGAAGATGATATATACGTATATGCGTATATATATATAGCAGTGTCATAACTTATTCATATAAGAACGTTGTCTCGCATATACGTCTATCGACTCGATATATCGATTTCGCAATATTGCAACGTGAATTTAACTCGCTATCTCTCTGTGTTGCAGGACCATGCGGAGGCAAAACGACCGGACAGACCAGGCTGTGCACTTTTTTCGAGAACATGGGCTGGAAGGTAGGCAGAGAGCTTTGTCGTCCGAAAAATTTCGTCACGCAGTTTTTCGGTCTTTTTTTTTTTTTTTTTTGTTGTTGTTGAAGAGAATGAAAAAACACATCAATCAATCTCTGTCACGAGTTTTCTCTCGAAAACGAGCTTTTCTCTCCAAATGACGCTTTTTTTTCAATTCTCGTTTGAGATTCTTGAATCCGACGGGCGCTGCACATGTGTGTCTGAAACTGCAATCGCTACAAATATGTAGGCTCGCATATAAAACACAGGAGGATAGAGAAAGTGTGTTCGCAGAAAAGAGTCAAAGCAAAAATGCAGGTGTTCGGGCGCAGATTACTATTGTTTTTTTATTTGTTTTTATTATAAACGTACAGTTATAACAATAAAGAAACATCGTAATCTGCGCGCGAACATCTGCGCGTTTCTGGCTTTTCACGAATCTCTCTCTTTGTTCTTGTTGAAACTGTGTGGTTGTTGAAACTGTTCGTTAATGATACAACCAAGCCGATTTTATACGGAATATATTAGAAATTATTCGCGATTGTTGTAACAATATACTTCGAGTCAAAGGTAACACATTGAATATGTTTTAATTTTGACGGAAACTAAGAGATTATCGAATTTTTCAAGATATATTGCATTTTTCTGATCGCTTTTTGGCGAGATTATGTCAATAAATTTCAAATTTCGTAAACTCGCGCGAGCTTTTTGCGGTCCTATAAAACCGCTTCCGAATTAAAAACAAAAAAACGTGATCTAGTTTCGAGGAAGAGAAGAGAGAAATCTTCTCTGCTGTTAGATACGACAGGTCGTTGTCTTCGACAGGTGGTTGTCTTCTTTTTCAGGTGTACCGTGTCCCCGAAACAGCATACAAACTTACAAAACAAAAAAAAAAAAAAAAAACAAAAAACAGAAGGAAAGAAAGCCAGATCGAGAGAGAGAGGAGCAAACTTACGGTATTTTTTTTTTTTTTTATTTATTTATTAACTCTAAAAAAGAACACATACGCAATTTTTATGTTCAAGTTGCACAAAAAACAACTCAGAAAATTTAAGATTTTATTTATGAGAGAGAAATATGTGCGACGTATTTTTTGTACAGAATTTCAGAAGGTCGTTCTGCACCCCAGGATTGAACAAAAAAGCTTTTCAAAAACCAGACACGTCGTTTGCGCCTCTCTCGTTCGGTTTCTATTTCCGCAATGTGGAGAAGAAGTCGCACGCGTATAAAAAATATTCTCGTTACATAAGCGAACAGTTTGCATGATAAGTTACACAAAAAAAAAAGTGTAGGTGTCACCGGGAAAAGTGATAAATTCATGTATATAATAATAATATTAAACGAGACATCGCGTGAATGAAACAAAAAAAAAAAAAGACAATCGGAAATTCCAAAAACTATAATTTGATATCTTTTGATTTGTCTTCGTAGAACAAACCACTCGATCGGTTCGATTATTGTTCATCTCTTTCAATACGCTATTTGTGACGCGAGCAATTCCTTGAAAACTTCGTCTGAATATCACACACGCATTTACGCTTGAGTCTTGTTAACGGATACGCACACACACAAGCTATATATTGCTTCAATGATCAAGCGATTGGAGGAAGCAGACACCCCATATCGTTCGAAAGAAACGGATTAGAGAACACGATATGTACACAGCTCATGTAATGATAATAATAATAATTAAAACTCCTTTTGCTCACGCAGCTGTGCGATGTACATACATACATACATACATACATACATATACATACATACATACATACATACATACATACATACATACATACATACATACATACATACATACATACATACATACATACATACATGCAACCCCAGACCCCATTGATTTACGTTCGTAACATAAAGATTAAATTTGATTAGTGAACGCGCGCACGTTACCAGCCTGTATTTTGCGTACGCAATTATCTCATATTTGTCGTCTGCTTTTTTTCCATTTCAGCGGCGGCGTCAAGTTTTCAGACCTGAATTCGGAAGAGGGTAAGTTCGCGCTGATGGCGTCATTTTTTGTTTTTGTTTTTTTTATATTACTCATCCCTCCACGAGTCTTAAACATATTCCAGTCCGTAATTCATATCTAAATACGTGACTAATAACTGATCACAAAATTCAATGATTAATAACGATGTATTAATTAATCATTTAATTACATGTATTAAGAGATAATCATTATTTAATTATATATATATATATTAAGATATATATTAAATAATTATTATTTAACGAGTCTAATTGATTTTCGTGATCAATTATTAAAATTTTTTTATCCTGTATAAATTGATAATTTGTGATGTGTTAAGTATCGAGACTGTAATGTTCTATTCGGTGAACGCATTCTCATTAAATTAAAGCTGATCTAATGAGAAGCGGAAGATTGGGATTAATCGGCTCGATCGATGAAAATAAGTGCTTCGCGCGAAATTATAACAATTCTGTCGTCCAATTTATTATCTATCGATCCGCTTTTTATCACACGAGTTTGCTTCGAGCAAATGCGCGAGTAGCAGACCGGGTGTCTCGACGGAGGAGAAGAACGCAGGAGCGGTATTTCTCGTCGACCTCGAAAATCGCGCGTAAATATTACCCCGGAAACATGACGGATTGCGTCAACCGTCGCAATCGCGCGTAAGAACGAGCGCGCGGGTGGAAAAATCCCGCGAGGTTGGCGAAGAAGCGAGAAAAAAAAAAAAAAAGATTTTTACATTCTAATCAAACGGCTGAAAAACCTGTTTGACTCGCGCGTCGCGTATGAATAAAAAAACTACATTTTTTCTTTGGCACGAAAAAATTTTCAACAAATGCGCGTCTAGAATGTCGCGCGTTACATTTGTTGTTTAGCTGGCGCGAAAGGCCCGCGCGAGGTTCTCGCAAGCACAACTGCAACTGCACCTCGTCGAAATTGCATAACGTCGAAAATTCTTGGCTTACGGCGACGAGCTCTCGGCCTTTTCTCGGCCCCACGTCACACGTGTGTCGCGGGGAACTTTGCTCGCGATTATATCACGTCCAACTTTATCGCTATTATTATCGTTTTTTTTTTTTCCACGGCGATTAGCATCTGCGCTACTTAGTTCGCGCGCATGAGTTCGTCCCGAATTTGCATTGCTTTATTTTATTTCCGAACGACTTGACCGTTCGATTTGTGACGTCTTTTTTCTTTTTTTCTCTCTTCAACTTGTTTTCTTTTCATTCGCCGAGACTTGATGAGCTTTGTCGCACATCCGGAAAAATGACGTTGAAATATTTCAATTTAACGCTGTGAAAAGAACCGAAGAATTCTTATTTTGCTGCGCGGGTGGTCGCCGTTGTTCGCACTTTTGTTCGTCCCTTACGTAAGACGATCGCACGGCTTTAATCAGCTCGTCCTTGAACGAATGAATACGAATGTCACAGGCTTCTTTGCTTCACGTTTTGCATGCGTTTATTATTGTCGTCGTTACATTACAAAGCAAATGCGTTTTGGACAATTTCAGCAGCGATATCGCGCGCACATGTGAACGCAGCAGTTCGAATCCCACCATTTATCATATTCTTTTACGCAGACAGCATTGTTCGCATGTTAGAAAAGTAAAACCTGACACCGATGTTTGTGAACTACCGCGATTTATGACCACGTGGTGTAATTTGACTTGCGTGTATATCCACGTGCGTCATCAGCTAACAAATTTGGCTTGAACGTCAAGATTTGGAGCTGAGTTGTAGTGTTGTATTTTTTTTTTTATCAAAAGTTTTTTTTTTTAATTTTAAAAGGAACAAATTTAAGGAATCAACATCGAAAGTCGTACATGTAATCTATTTAATTAAAAAAAAAAAAAAGTACTTAATTTAATTCATCCATTGTTCAAAAGTTGAACGTTTCTGTCGCGATTTTGTGTCGCACATAAAAACAAAAGGCGAGGAAAGAATGTTTCGACGACGAATATCTACTTTGAGACCAATTGATTCTAGCGGAGTGTCCTTCGCACGCGAAATCCTCGCGGCTAAATCGTAGGAGCGACGTCTCCTCCCGCGGTGGTGAGGCGAGATGGCCGCAGGTTCTGGAAGTTAATTCCTGCGTGGGTGAGTCCTGGGCGATAGAGAGCAAAAAAACTCGCAAGACACGCGATGAGACACGCACACGAATAAAACATATAAAATCAGGGAAATCTAGTTAAAAGTAATGGCGAAAGTAATAATCTTCTTATCGTTTTGTTTTTCTTTCAATTATTGTTTGATTTTCCAGATCAATTCGTATCGTCATTTCCTTCTCGCAATCGTTCGCAACAGAAGCTCATTTCTTTTTCTTTTCTTCTCTTTCCTTCTTCTTTTCTTCTTCTTTTCTTCTCTTTATCTACTCATTCGATTGGTTGGTCGCTTGTTGTAGATACATATTGTCCCGTGTCTCGTCGGTAAAATATTATTCCGTAATGTAACTAACTTTTTTTTTTTTTGTTTTGTTTTGTTTGACTTTTACATTTCATTGTGTATCTCTCACCTACCAGCTTTTTTTTAGAACTCGTTTTCGCCAACGAGAAATCCTTTGTACAATTTCCTATCGCGAAATAGGACCTTACACTCTTAAGATTGCATTGAGACGAAGATGAAACGTAGATAAAATTGTGAACTCATCTAGATGTGTTGAGCAAATGCATTCTTCTTCATGTTCAATTTTTGTTTAGCGACGATTAGTGTCTATGCCCGGTCTCCATATGCTAGGATCTCGCTTGAGAAGGACAGTCTCGCCGACATTGATGTAATTTCGCGCAAAAACGCTGTAATGTTTCATCAGCATTTGTTTTACTGCAATGAAGTTTCGCTTCCACAAGCTTTGAAGCTGTAGACTGTGTTGTTTCTTTCTTCAAGGTAAACGAGCTTGTTCAAGCTAACGCGCTTTGAGCTACCGTCTGCGCATAAATTCTCATCTAAGAGAAACGTAGTCACAGACATAAACCTGAAAAAAAACTGTCGTCGCGCAAGATATATCGCAGATTCTCTTGTTTGTTTCAGCATTCAAATTTCAGGAAAATCTCCTGCGCACAATGATCCAAATCGAGAACACGTTTTTCCAACTAGGTGAGAGCTGTCCGAGAAATTGTCTCATCATCTGCGATCGCGGCGCAATGGATGCTTCTGCTTGTGAGTGAAAAAGATCTTGTGAAAAGCTAATTCTCTATATCTTCAAAAGGTCTTTGACCATTTCGTGTTTTTGACAACGAATTTTCATAAGTCATCATTTTCTTGCAGTCATCTCGAAGGACAAGTGGGAGCTCATGATGGCATCGAACGGATGGAACAACGTCGAGCTGAGAGACAACAGGTAAAATTAAAGACCTGTAGTGTCTAAGGAAATTTTGAGACCCAATTGCATTGTATCTTCTCGTGAAATTGGAAGAGGAATAGACAGAAAACTAGCAGTAGTTTTTTCTTTTACGCGATCTTGTGCAATGATGTACAAATTACAACGTATTTGACCAGATACAACCAAATCATCCACATGGTCTCGGCGGCGAACGGAGCGGAGGAATTTTATTCCACTGAGGATCACGCGTGTCGCTCGGAAGGCGTCGAGGTCGCTCGCGAGCTCGACTACAAAGCCGCGGCTTCCTGGGTCGGTCATCCGTACTTCGACGTGATCGATAACTCGCAGGATTTCGAATCGAAAATCTGCCGTATGATCGAGTGCGTGTGTCAGAAGCTGGGCATCGATATCGGCGACCGGTTGCGCTCCAGCAGCCGTAAAGTCAAGTTCCTCGTCAAAGCGCCGCTGCCGCCCGACAGCGAATTTCCGCCTTTCCAAGACTTTGACGTTGTGCACAACTACCTCCAGAGCAACAATCCCAAGATGCAGGCGCGTCTACGTAAACGCGGCCAGAAAGGTGAGACCTGAAAGCTCCTGTGTTGCCTTTCAAAATTTTTATTTTATTTATTTTGATGCACACACAATTATTTGTTTGAATTAATATAAAAAGAACAATCTTTTTTAGATGTAGTGCCGTTAGTAAAATTTATGCTCTTTGTGCAATTTTAAATTGTGCTAAAGCGCAAGTGTCAGAATCTCTTTGTATTAAAAGGTCATTGGTCATATATCCACACAATTCGCCGACCAAAGATGTGCGGACAAGTGATCGAGGTGAAGACTCAATTAACGCAACGAGACTACTTGAACATGCTGGCTCAACGTGACGATTCGCATTTCACCATTTATAAGCGTCGTCGTTGCTTTCTCATCAACAATCAATATTTCCAGTTAGACATATACAGAGAACCGGCGCATCCCAGGTAAGATTTTCTGTAGCTACGTGATTTATACAAATTATTTCTTTTTTTAACCAAGCGATTAACCTTATTAAGTAAATGATGCGCGTGTTGCAGATGTCGTGGTCTAATGTTACTCGAGACCTACACGGCATTGACGGGCGACGAATTGAAAAACATTCTGCCGCAGTTCCTCACGATCGAGAAAGAGGTCACCAACAATCCAGATTACAGCATGTTTAATCTGAGCTTGGTCGAAGAATGGAACAGCACCAATAAATATTGTCCCAATTTGCACGGTACTGTAATCGTGACTCTGTATTTACATCGTTTATTTAAATTATCTTACAGTAACATTTTTGTACAATGTTGACTGAATTATTTAAACTTTCTTCAAGAGTTACGTGCATTCTTTTATTATAAAATAACAGCGATAATCTGAGACTTGTAATGAAATAACACGAATGTAAGTCTAAGTTTGTCATTTTATCTCACACAGGTTCGATACAGTCTACAGAAAATCAAGGTCTTAACTTTTCGACCTCGAAGAACCCGACAGGCACGCAAAGCAACGGCGGATTAAATTCCGTCGTGAACGGTCAACAAGAAACGGGCAACAAAAACGTCAATGGCGCTCAGAAAGATCTGGTAAACGGTAAGGCAACGTTCGCCGAGCAGTGTAGCATAAACAGCGATTATCGAAACTCGACTGTTCGCAATGGCGCCTTAGCTACGAGATTAAACGATAGTTTACAAAAATTGAGAATCGACGAATCGCGGAAAAACGGATTCGAGGACATAGTCTAATAATAAGACGAAACAAATTTATATAAGAGGCAATAAGGTACTTTATGAGCCACTCGCGCATAATTCCGAAACTGTAACGTGAACGAATCTAATATTCTCAGAACTCGGATTGTCTAAATTACTAAATGTTGAGTAAATCGCAAACTATAGTGGGACGCGAAATAGATTTCTGAGATAGAATAAATCTATTTTTTAATCGGGCTTGCGTGTCGTACTTATCGTAAAGTATTTGTGAAGGACTCTACAATTAATCTAGGTGGAACTTTGGAAATCGGGCCAATATACCAGGCTAGTATTGCGCCGTTTGTAAATTCCCACATGGACGGTTTTGTCAACGTCGATATAAAAGAAATGCAAAAATTATTGAAAAATGTATCACGAAAAGTACAGAAATTTGTTTGCAATTTTGCAAAATTAACAATTTTTCTTAAACTCAAAGATTTACTCTACTATTTTTTTATAAATTTAGATATTTCTTGTCTATTATTTTTTATTAGACATATCCAAAGTGAGAAAACAAAGTAAGGAAAATAAAAGAGATTTCTTGTTGCACATTTGTTTCTTCTTAAAATATATAGAGATATAAAATCATGAAAAGGAAATAATTATATATATTAGTGTAATAAAAATGAAGCGACGTTGATGATAAAATTAAATTTCAGTAAGGTTTTGTCAAACCTTCACGAAACGCAATGTGTCTATTGACATATCGAGTATTTCTATTTCTTTATTTTACTCTAGTACTCTAGTTTATCTTATATTGTACTTCAAGTATTGTCTCAAGAATTTGAAAGAGAATAAAAGGAAAAACGCTGCTGAGAGAGAGAGAGAGAGAGAGACAGAGAGAATGATTGTGATAGGAAAATGCGCGTTAAACAAAACGACATTGAACACGCGAAAAATCCTAGTAGAAGATAAATATATCGACGCATACTTGGGACAGCAACATTGGTGGGAACGCGCGCGTTGTAGGGAAATCTATTGAGAATATAAGAACTTCAAGGCGTGTGTTAGATATCTCCTCAATGTATTTAATGTCAAAAAGTGCAAAAGATTATGTTCCGATACTTTTGTATGTTAGTCGTATAGTAACGTTAATGCGAAAACTTGCAGGTTTTACAATGAGTTATCAAACAGCATTTATTTCGATTCTAACTTACAACGTGTCTTCATAATTTTACAAGCACACTACGCAATGCAACACGCAATGCAACTCGAAATTCTTTCTGCATAAAATTGTGCTAAAAGTAAAATCTCTAATTAGTTTATATTTTATTTTTTTTTTATGTATACAATTTTATTAGATTCTTGATATTCTTTATATACAAGATATTCTTTATATACAAGATCTGACGGATCTCATTGTAGCCTGTGATTGTTTTTAACTTTAGATATTTTAGAAACGTCTGATAACTCATTCTAAAAAGAGTTGGAGATGATCAAAGTAGATCAATTTCTTTTGTCACGGCAAACTCCTAAGCAAACTATTGTCGGTACTTAAGATAGGTGCTTGCCTATAGAAGCAATTAAAAATAATTATACGTTATATAGGCGCGATCACCTCTTGTCCGATCTATCATTTTTTTATATGTAACAATAATATCGATGTAAGCTCTAAGAGAGATCTCACGAAATTGCGATGAGAAAACAAACGCGCTAGTAAAATAATAAAAAAAGAAAAAGAGAGAGAGAGAGAGAGTAAAATATGATTGCGAGATGCTTCTCTTGCAATTCCTCTTGTAATTCTAAATCTAAGAGATGACTCTTGTGCACGTCTCGCTATCGCATTTTCTTACACATCAAACTAACCACTCACAAATTTTGCCACTGTTTAGAGAGAGAGACGAAGTGCCTGTTAAACGTTTGCGAAAATTAAAGAGAGAAGTATATATATATATATAAAATATATATATATATGTATAAACACAAAAGTATATTTTCATTCGAGAATGCAATAGTGAATTATATCAATGCGCACTCAGTTTACGTAGATAATGGATCTGAAAGACAAAAAAATATGTTGTACCCATAAGCGTCTAAATAAAACAAATGTCATGTGCCTATCATGTCTTATGTTTTACCATCGTCATTGTGTGCCCTGTCCACATTAGATAAACACTAATTCAATATTATTGCTACAATTCTAAAGCAACATTATGCAATTTTATTCTAATATGTATGAGATTTCGCGAGGGAAGGGATAAGATTATGCAGACATTTTCTAGAACAGCTAAGTCATTTACTGACAACACGAGATTTACAGTTTTGGTTTTTGTCTTGACATTTCTTATTTCGACTTTTGATCATAATATTTCCTGACTTTAACAAATAATTGTAATAGACGTCCATTAATAAATATAATCACTGTTTAAACCATTCAAGGTTCCTGAATACTTTTATTAGAGAATACTTTTATCATTTTAATTATATTCGAATGGAACCTTGATAAAAGTAGATAAAAAGTTGATTAAATTTTCAGAGTTTAGCAATAAGTAATCCTACTTTTTAGTTTTTAAAAGACAAATATTTGTATCTATGAGATTTCGACAATTTATTAGTAATTGCACAATTATTATTATGACTAAATGTGACTAAGAAATGTTAAGTTAGTCGCGATCGCAGCGTGTGTGTGTATGTGTGTGTGTGTGTGTGTATAAGGAAGTAAATAGTTATCTTTTGTAAAAGATAAAATATTTAGTAAGGAAGTAACTATTTATCCTTTGTAAAACAAAAAAAATACAAAATAAAAAATATGTATCAACTGCGTTCAACTGCCTCTAAATAAAAAAACGCAAGTGGAAGTGGCGTTACCGGAGATGTTTTAACATGATTCTATCATCAAATAATTTATTTCTAAAAGTAAGTTACGATACACTTGCATAAAACGTTATTTTCGCGATCGCAATTTTCTCTAACACGCACTTAGCAAAAAAACAATAAAAAATAACGGAGAAATGGAACAACTAGAAGACATATTTTACGCTTATTACGAGTTTTGAGAAGCCAGTACGCGCGCGCTTTGTACATGTAAGTAGTCTTGTGAGACAAAAGTTCTCTTATTTCCTATTCTACGTACTGCAGTTTGCATTGGAAGCATAAAATTGGAATTTTTTTCGTTTTTTTTTTTACACACAAATGTATATATAACGCTCTCTTGTACCGCGCTGCTTGTGAATCAAACCTATGACGTCTTTCAAAGTTTTTGCTGAACTCCTACATGTTTTAATATTACTGATCTTACATTATATGTTGTTCATTTATTAACTACTTTGTCAGTTGTTATGTTATTTTTAAAAATTGGAGAGAGAATATAAAAACTTCTTTTTTTTTTTTTATAACGAATCAAATTGAAAACTCGCAATTATGATTTTCTTTTTCCTGAAAGTTTTCTTAATTTTCATTTAAATTTGTTTTTCCTTGCCGTTTTGACTCTGGCAAAAATCACCCATTGCGCGTACATTTTGAGCTGCGTTCTTTTAAAGAACACATGTAACAACTTGGCTAGAGAAGACAGTATCATTTCTTAATACTAAACCTGAACAAAACGGTTATTCATCTAGTAACGGTTTTGGGTTGCTGCTGTTGCGCTTTGTAAAGCTTGAAAACTTTCTTACTCGGAAGTAACGATTGACTCAGACCAGGCCTCTTCTTGCGCTTTCTGTTTGCCGTACGATTGTTCTCCTGATCCACGTCGTTTTCGTCGTCGCTCGCGACCTGCTGCTGTTGTCCGTTGCTGTATCGAGTTTGACAAACCAGCGTCTCCTGCGAGGTTCGCAGAGCCTCTAATTCGGCCGCGCTGCGATGCAGATCCGAGTCGTGGGCGAAGGTGCAATTGTGACCGAAGCGACAACGGCCCTTCCGGTAGTTCCAGCAGATTTTACGGCCGTTTATCATCTTTGTGTCGTCCAGCGTGGGTGTCATCTTCACGTGCTTCTCCAGGATCGCGCTCTTTGCTCGCTCTGCCTCAACAAACGGATTCGAGAACACAGAGGTTCTCAGCAATGTGGGTGTGCTATTGAAATCTGGTGTAGGCAATGGAAGCTTTTCTTTGGAAGCTGCTGTTTCAATTATTTTCACGTATCCGTTCTCTTTCTTGTTCTCATCCCGGTCATCCTCTTCTTCCTCCTCCTCCTCGTCTCTCTCTTTCTCGAACTCCGTCTTCTCAGCACCCTTAAAGCTAATGGTTAGGCAATATCAGATTACAAAGAACAAGGTGTATTCCGCATGTACATACACCTGTTGCTAAATGTGAAAGTTTAAAGTGCAATTTTCTCCTCTCTCTCTCTCTCTTCTCAGCTAATATTACAACATCATATATTCCCAATATGATTCATATTCATTCAAATTATGAAGTTTACAAACTTTTCTAACTTTTTTTCTATACATAACACTATTCACTATTAAAATTCTTCCAACATTGATACTTGTTCAATTTCTGAAGTCATCTGTCAAAATCTCTTGTTTCTTTTCATCTCATTTCATCGAACCTAACCCCCTGAGTAGTGTGCGAGATTTACGAATATTTATATTCTATACTTGTGATTTTTTAGTATCACGGAGAAATGTACTAAAAAAAATAGACATAAACAAACTAGACGTTTGATTAACTTGACACAGTGGTCCAAACTTACGCATTGTCTGAAGCGTCGTCGTTGGTTTCGCTGTCCGAGCCAGAGGATGTTCCGTAATCCGCAACCAAGGAAGCCATAGTGATAATATCTCAGTCGATTATTACTACGAACTAGATGATCTAACCGCGCGCGACTTAATTAATTAATTAAACGTAATCATCGCGCGAAGCTAGACGCCATCCCGTCACCGTACGTCCGAAATCACAGTCCGGTGACGGAACACACCTGAGGAGCAAAAGCGAGAAGACAACCGAGACGGCGATGATTCGAGATCGCGCGCCGACGCTTGGCGGTGAATACGAACTTAACAAAACGTCTCACGAGGTTTCACATATTTATAGATATCACATATAGATATCACATATCAAGTTACACGCGCAAAGTCTGCAATAATTTAAAGTAGCGCGAACTAAACGCTGCAAAACATTGAGATCTGTTAAAAGTAAAACAACAAATACTTGAATAATAAAACGTCAAACTAATATTTTACTTTAAAAATAGCAAACTGACGTAATAAAATTATTATTTATATATAAAGATCATTAATAATATTATTTACATACGCTCATACACACAGAGTTCCTGTGTGTATTATATAGATACAAACATTTATACAAGTAACTAATATAAATATAGTAAATAAAGAGCTAAAATTATATAGTCTACAATAATTAAAGAACTTAATTAGCAATATATTTTACTGTTTCGTCATTTGTGTATCATAATCGCAGTTCAGTTTAAAAAAAAAATAATAATAATAATTTTCTCTCTCTCTCTCTCAAGAGAAAATTTTCATGATAACAGAGTATAACAGTCAGACGTAATCAATCAACAAAAGCCAAACCCAACTTATGATGTAATTCATTCATAATAGCATTTCAAATTTATATAATATAAAATTGGTTTATATGTACAATACTCATATAAATGTACATCAGATTCAGTGAGCGCGTCGACGAGAGAAATGAGTTCATCTCCGACTCTTTCTTATTATTGCGTCAGTCTTCTTCATCTTATTTGTTCAAAGTTTCCGACGCAACACGGAGTTCCGTGATTATTTTACATTACATATACACATATTGCATTGTGCAACTTTCCTTAATCTCAAGATTGTGATTTTTCCATCTCTTTCTTCCAATCTTTCGCGAAAGCCATGATCTTGAGGTTTGGCCTTTGCGATTCGTCCTCCGGGAACGTGAAGTCGAACACTTCCTCCCAACCGTCGTCGTTGCCATCCTCGTCGACGATGCGCCGCTTCTTCTTCACTCTGCGCGGCATCTTCTCCATGATCTTGGCGAGGGTTTCCGGCGTGCCTTTTTCACTTTCAAAGTCTTTCCAAGCCTCCAGCAGCAACACGCGACTCTCGGTGTCACCGCTGTTTCTCAATGCGTTATTTCCGCGCTCGAAGATACGCCTGGCCAGGGCGACGTTGTCGGGACTGTCCTCCAGCTGCGGATTCAGCAGTTCAAACTTGGCGTACGCGATCCAGACCTTGACGTGCAACGTGCGTTCGAGCAGACGCTCGAACAGTTGGCGGGCGTTTTCCGTCTCGCCCTGAGCGATCTCGAAGTCGATGTACGATTTCCAAAGCAGCTCAGGCATGTCCAGTCGCGGCCGCGCGACGGCGAATTCGTAGATCGCGCGGGCGCGATCGATCTCACCCAGTCGCGTTTCCAGCTCGGCGAATCGCATCCATGTGGTGCAATTCTCCGGGCCGAACTCGAGGAACTTCTCGTACAACTTGCGACATCGATCGAACTCCACCAGCTGCGTTTCCAGATCGATGTAGCCTCGATATAGCTTGTCCGTCGGGCAGATACCCAGCGCTAGACCCAACGTCTTTCTCGCCTTCGCGAGGTTCTTTTGTCGGATCTCGAAGTACGCATAATACAGCCAGATCTTGGAGAAGGTGAAGCGTTTGTGCGGTATGAGTTCCAGACACACTTTGTACACCTGACGGCATCGTTCGACGTCTTTCGCTTCCAGTTCTTCAAAGATGGCATACTTGATCCACAGGTAGATGTATCGTCGCCAGAATTGTTTCTCCTTGGTTGGCGGCACATTGGCGATCGCTCGTTCGTACGTCTCGCGTACCACATCGACGTTACCTTCGGACTCCACCAGTCTCAGATAGTCGAACCACGCGTCGTAGTTCGAGGGATTCTCCTTCACTTCTTGCTCGTACTGATGCTTCCGCTTGCTGACGATCACGTCCTCGATGCCCGAACGATCGCCGTACTTTTTCTCGTGAATCGTATAAGCCTTGTAAATTTCTTGGCTACTGCTTTTCGGCAAATGTTCCAAAGCGTACTTGTAGATGATTCGCGCGCGATCGTGTTCCCGTTGACCCTCCTCGAACTTGGCAAAAGCCAAGAACAGCTTCTCGTCCAGACCCTCGTCTCCGTAAAAGTTCACCGCTCGTTCGTAGACGTTGCGCGCGCCTCTGATAAATCCGTAAGACTCCTCAAAGCGCGCGTACTTTATCCAATGCTTCACATCGGGATGAACCATGACAAAACGCTCGTAAATTTGTCGGGCGCGGTCAATCTCTTTGTAGCGGAGCTCGAACTTGATGTACGTCTGCCAGGCCTGTTCGTCCGGTTCCCATTCCATCCATCGCTCAAACACTTGACGCGCACCGGCGATGTTCTCCAGAGTCTCTTCCATGTACGTATATTTGTACCAAAATTGATTTGCTCGCGGCAGCAAGGTAACTGCGCGATCCCACAGATTTCTGGCGTGATTGACTTGCCTGTTGCGCATCTCCATCTCCGTGTATTTGAGCCACAGAGATATGTTCCGATGATCCACCTCCAGCGCTCGCTCGTAAATAGATCTCGCTCGTTGAATCTGTTTCTGACTTTCTTCCCATTGTGCGTACTTCATCCAGTTGGAAATGATCATACGATTCTTGCGTATGACATCTTCGAACGCTTTGCGTTTTCGGTGTTGATAATCGGCAAGTTCGTGAGGATCTGAGATCTTCTGCTTCGGAGGTGGAGGCAGAATCTCCAAGTCACGTTCTTTCGCCTCGCGAAGCAGCTGCTCGGCGGTGATCTGTATCTCCGCGGGTGCCTTGTTCTTCACCTTTGCCACCTTGGGCATCTTCTGTGACTTCTCCATGGCTTTTATGGCAATTTCGCAGTTTCGAGTTATTTAACTTTTGCGGCACTTTATCTCAATTTTGCTGCAATATAAAAAAAAGTAAAATTGATGCTATTCAAGAAGTCTTTACTAGGTTAGAAAAATTCTATCTGCGATATGTACATATATTTTAATTAGAATAATCAAGATCTGACAAATCCTTACTCTGGAGATATTTCTTCTTCTTCTGGAGATTCGTTCCGAAATTTAGTGAATATTATCAAAATAAATGAAAGACGAATCGCAAAGACGATATATGCACACTCTCTCTCTTCTCTATCACTCTTTGCGTCTAATGATTGGAAACATAGGTTATGTTTGAAACTGTCTCTTCAGCCTGTATCACACTACGGATTAGAATTGAGATTAAATTTGACCAATCAAGACAAAGTTCACTAAACTAGATTTTCTGTCTTCTAATTGGTTAAAAATCTAATCTCAAATCCATATGACATCGACTTTAGGACACCTGTCTAGCAATGAATCGGTTTTAAATATGCTTAAAAAGCAACTTACAAACTTATTAATTATTTAATGCATACAAATAAATAAAATATAAATAAAGAGGACTAACGCGTATTAAATAGATTGTCATTGGAGAGAAGACAAATGAAACTTACGTAGAACTTTCTAGAAAATGTTTCGTGTCTCGCGAGAATGGGGATGTTGCTTTTTCCGATTTCGTCCAATCGCGCGTATTGTTTCACGCGTGATAAAAGTGAGAATAGACGGAGATACACAATCGACCTCCTCTCTAGACAATTGTGGTAAAATGGAACGTAACAGAGCGTAGAGGGGGAATTTCCTTTCCCTTTCGAGGAACCTATTCATTGCTTCTCGACGTCGTATCCGTCGTACGGTGGTATTGCGCGCGTTACTTTTACACATATAAGATCTGCGTGCGTGTTGCGCGATGCGTGGCCTCCCTGCGGATGACGAGCCGGGGTCGGCCGATACGCGCGTACATGTAACGTAACTATAAATTTATCATCACGCATTCTTCGCTCCGCAAGGCGCGAGGTGATTCGGCGACCTACGGGGCAGTTGTACAGAAGTGATTCGAAAGAAATCATACGTCACGCCGCAAGTGGAAAATTTTCGTGAGAGAGTGACATTTCATACTATTTGTGGTTTCAACGTAAAGAATTTGTGTGATGTCGTACGCACGATGAATCGACGTAGTCGATTTTGTAAACGATATAAATAAAAAAGAGAGAAAGAGAGAAAAAGATATATATATATATATACGCATCATATATGTATATATCTATCACAGCTGTATATATATATATACAGCTCGAAAAATCCGAGTATTTGGCGTCTTGAGCCCGGCGTCTTTTCTTACGCAAATGTACGAGTAATTACACGCGCGATCCCAGGGTGGATGATTCGATTTCGTATAGGTGATTAGATATCTTTGAGATTTCCAGGATGTATCGTAAACTCAAATGCGAAGTGGAATATCTGACGGAGGAACATCTCACAGGTTTCGAGAGCTATAAGGTGAGCAATCAATCTTAGCGTTACATGTAACCGCGTTTATAAAAATTATTATATTATTCAATAAAATAAAAACGTGGAGCGGTTTAAATGTGTAGGTTTTTATGCGTTAGAACAAATGTTACATAATATATAAAATTGTTACGAGTATGATGATTTGCACTAATCATGAGTTATTATGACAATCAACTTTGCTCTATATGCTCTTATATATTACAAGCAGAATTTCATTACTCATCTCAAATATTTTGATATTTCAGTATAGCTCATTAGATACAAGTCCTTTAAGTGTGTATGTTATGCACCCCTTTTGGAACAAAGTGGTACAGGTATGATCTGCTTTATAGTGTGAGACACAACAGTTATTAATATAATAATAGAAAAGTTTTTACTGGCAACTAATGTGTACTGTTTTAAAATGCACACATATATTTTTATATATTTATATATTTATTATATTCATATAATAGAGCAATTTTTTAATGTGCTAATTGTTTTCTTCTAGTATTGTCCAAAATGGGTTGCTCCAAATGTACTAACTTTCTCCGGATTTCTTTTTACTGTGTTAAACTTTATGTTATTTGCGAGTTATGACTACTACTTCTACGCATCTAGTGATGACAAACCGGAATACCCTCCAATACCACGATGGGTGTTTGCTGTAGCTGCTTGTAACATTTTTATGGCATATACGCTTGGTATGTGTACTTTTACAGCGTGTATTATTTAGATAAATTGACATAGTTAATGTATTAATCAATAATATTTGAATTAAATGAAATTTGAAAATGGAGCAAGGGAGAAATGTAATTTTGTCAATAAGTCTCATTAAGGAATCAATCTTTCACAATTGAGTAAAAAATTTCATTGATAACTTTTAGATGGAATAGATGGAAAGCAAGCGAGACGCACACAAACATCCGGTCCCTTGGGAGAGCTATTCGATCACGGACTGGATAGTTGGACTGCTATGTTAATTACAGTATGCATGTACTCGGTCTTCGGAAGAACAGATCACAGTGTCTCACCGCTACGAATGTACTTTATATTGTGGAATGTATTTCTTAATTTCTATTTGAGTCACTGGGAGAAGTATAACACGGGAGTGTTGTTCCTTCCCTGGGGATACGATGCTTCTATGCTAGTAAGTTTTTCACACACTTGTGCTTTTTACTTGTGCTTTTTAGTTATCTATAAAGGTTAAACATATTATTTTACAATTATTGTTTTATTTTATTTAGGCAACTATCATTGTCTTTATCCTCACCAGCATAGGTGGACACGAAGCCTGGAAATTCGAATTGCTGGGTGGCATATCGGCTGGAATGATGTTCGAAATGTTGTTTTACGTCAGCGCGCTTGTGTCCAACTTGCCAGTTGTTCTTTGGAACATTTACAAGTATGCTTTATCGTTGTTATAAGAAATTTAAAATCTATCACATACAGTTTTAAATACATATAATTAAAAACTCATTGTTTTTTTATATTTATATTGTTAACTGTAGATGCAACATTCGCGTTAAATAGTTGGTAATTTTTGTTTGCAGATCGTACAGAGATAAAACCGGCAAAATGCGAACGTTTCCGGAAGCTGTAAGGCCGTTGGTGCCTTCGGTTTTGCTCTTCGCGATCTCTACGATCTGGGTCGTACATTCTCCCACCAATATTATGGAAAGAGATCCGAGGATAATATTTATTGCTATCGGCACTATTTTTTCCAATATATGTGTAAGATAAATATATATAATGTAATTTTATATTATTATTTTTTATATATTTTTAATTTACTTTTATTATTTATTATTGCAGTGTCGATTAATTGTATCCCAAATGAGTAATACTAGATGCGAGATATTACCGTGGATACTATTACCACTCGCAATAGGCGCTCTTTTCTCTTTTATCTTGCCTAACGTAGAGCTGCAATGTATGTATTTAGTTTCTGTAGTAGCCTTGTTAGCGCATATTCATTACGGAGCTTGCGTGGTAAGTCTAATGAAAACTTTCCTTTATTATAAATACAATTTAATAAGATACTCAATTGACACGTTTGTTTAATTTTACACGTACGTTAATTGCACGCCTACGTTTGATTTCAGGTACGTCAAATGTGCCGTCACTTCCGCATTCAGACGTTCTCCATAAAAGATCATTCCGACTGACTACTTGCCGACGATGCGTGTTAAAAACGAAGAGATTTATCACAAGCGTAAGAAAATAAAGATCGGTAAAAAACAGAGAAGCAAATAGGGAGAAGAGATCTGACACACACATACACGTACACAGAAGCAATAAATCAGCTCCGTAAAAGAAAGAGGAGTTTTCCTTCTTTATACGTATCTTCGAGACTTTTTAACACTTCAAATTGAATAGGCTTGCTTTTTTTGTCAATTGAACAGGTTGTCTAATAATAAATATAGCATATTAATGTTTTGCGACTCTAGGTCGCAAACGTCTAATCGGTAGTTGATCGGCAAGTCGATTACAGAAATTGAAGTAAAAAAACTCTTCGACGAAGAATAAAAGAGAAGCTCCTTTTTTCTCTCACGGAATTGATTTATTATTCTCTTGAGTAACAATGCATTTATAATTAATGTTAATCACAAGGAGTTAATTGCCATGACAAACCACTTATCGAGAGAATAAGAAGTGTCTAGCATCACGTTTTTTGCGCGTCACGTTCGCGCTTGTGCGTGAAAACAAAAACAGCTGCTTGTAAATATTTGACGGCGTTAATAATGTATTATTTGCATCACATATCCAAAAGTAATACCTGCTGAGAAATAATTAACACTTCGTGTGTGAAAACCAAGACATTCGTTGGATTTTGTGTTATATTGTAATGTTTATATGCCTTTAGTCCTGCGTATGTCATCGTTTTATGTTCAAGAGAGCATTGAGATTGGCCCATTCTCTCTATCGTGTTTCCCGCTTCATCACCGAAGCCGGTTTATATACACATGTGTGTATAAATAAACTTTTTCTTTGAACGCTGCCGTGCTCGTTGACCGCGGTAAATAATAAAGATAATACGCACCTCTTCGTTTTTAACGTGTATCGTCCCTCGGACGCGTCATTAATCGATATATTCTCTTTTAAAATCTAATGTCTATTTATCTGTTCTTTTTGTTTTATATATAAATATATATATATATATAAATCTTTCTAATAATTCGTGAAGTTACGAATTACATCTTCGGCGAGAATTGTGTGTTTCACAATTGTTGTAGAATAATAATGTATGTATTTGTAGCACTTTCAATTGCATTTAGTAATGTGTGTGACAAAGAAAAAAGATCGAGTGTGTACATATATTTATGTTAAATATATTTATACGAACAATTTCTGTAAAAAAAAAAAAAAAAAAAGTTGAAGTGCAACATCTCGATATGACAAAACGCAACATCGCAATAACAATTCGAAGAAATACATTTAATTTTAGTTATTTAATATACATGTAAAAACAAAAAAAAGCCTGTTAAGCATATACATTTTTCACTGCGATTTTTTGTGTTCGAGCATATTCGAGTTATATGTAAGAAAATTATGCCAAACAAAATTTATGTCAAAATATACTTGTGAATAAGTATAAATGGTAAAAAAGAAAAGAACTTGCTCTTTTGACAAACTGTCTTTTCATTAATGAGTTTAATTTGTTTTCAGCTTCTACGTTGTCGGAATACATGTTATATATATTAATATGCGCTAGACGTATTGAGATATCCTAAATCCATGTGAGAAATAAAGAATATTTTTATAAATTAGGTTGTATTTTACTACATCTGTCCATCTTTTACTATCTTGCATCTAGATAGTTGGCTTTTATCTTAGCACGTTCTTCTGCAGATGGCAAGTACGGCCTGATACCTTTCGATTTGCGATCAGCCTGCACCGTAGCCTGTGTGTGAGAAGCAACTTCTTTCTTGTTTACAATAATAAAATAAAAATTACAGATAATAAAAGGATATTAAACGAATGATTACCCAGAAGTCTCTACAATTTCTGTAATTAAGAAAATACAGTTCGCAGTTGTCTCGTTTATTCTGATTGGACTCTAGACATCTTAGAGACAAGAAGTGCTCCTAAAAGTAAAAAACGTCCATGAGTATTTGTTCCTCAAATTCGTTCTTTTAAATAAACGTTTTCTATTACTTCAGTATCTGCATTCTCAAAAACTGTTCTCTAAAACAACAGTTTTTTGTGTGTGTATACCTTCAGACAGGGGTTATTCGCTTCTTGTTCACGTTGCGACGTACGTCTTATCATCCGATTCTCTTGTTCTGAAGGACTTGCCTGTGCACTCATTTTGTCGAGACAAATATCATCGTTTATAAATATTTTTTCCTTTGGATATATGAAAAAAAAAAACAATGTTACAAGAGTGTAGAATGCGCAGCATTACACGATGGCATCAAAGATGCCGAAAGGGATTCGGCGCCACTGTGAGCAACACGTGACATTTGATCTAAACCCGCGCTACAACTTGAGTTCAACGATAATGCACGTGCTTGCTGGTTTCTACCTAATATAAGTTGAAATATTATAACAAAACACTTTATTTTTACAAAGTACACAAGTATAAAATAAGAAAAACCTCATTTTTTCCACACACATGAGATTATATACAAATATACACAATATATATATCATATACATATGTACATATAATAGTACATGTATTACTTTCTTTATTTTATTTGTCTTTCTTTGCCGTCTTGCTTTTCTTTTTCTTCTTTTGTATCTTACTACGTTTATCCTCTTTTTTTCCCTTTGATTTCGCTTTCTTTTTTTTATTTCCCTTTCTCGATGGCGCTTCATCTTCTGACGACGACGACGATGACGACGACGATGACGATGACGATGACGTTGACGAAGAAGACGAGCTGGAGCTGGATGACGTGGATTCATCGGAACTGGAGACCTCTTCTGTGATGTTCAGTGCGGGCACGGGGTTCGGTTTTGGTTGAGACTTCAAGTGTTCTCTCAAGTCATCCGTCAAACCGCCCAGACCAATGGAAGTGAAAAAATTGATAGCAAAACGTGTGTTTTTCGGATCGTCCCTGGGAAACAGTCCCTCGAACACCTCTTGCATCGTCACGTCCTTGACGCGTTCATTGAGCTTCGCCAAACCCATGTATTCCGAAAGTTCTTGAAACAGAATTTTAATAAATATCCTACTGGAGCTCGTAGTGTCTTCTTCATTTAGTTTTATACACTGCAACACGCTCCACGATATGGAGTCTGTGAACAGCAAGTGCGCGAAAAATTTCGACACGTTTCGCAATTTGTTGGTGTCGAGACGGTGTATCGTCTGATACGAGTCTTTGAAGATCTGCTCGAACGGCGTCACATATATCTTGTTTATGGCGCAAAACCGACCGGCCAGAAGCCCGAAGAACTTCTCGTACGTTCGCATTTCCGCGCAACAATCCAAAAACATGTGGCACAGCTCGATTTCCTGTCCGGGTTTCAGTTGCATCTTCATCAACTTGTGCGCGCACTCCTCGAAATCGAGAGACGAATGTATTGTCAGATATATCGTCCGCCGAAGAGCGGTCAGGTTTGTTTCGGTGTTGTCCAATATAATGCCTTCTTTCTCTTCGGTTTGCTCGGCGCTGCTGTCCTCGTCCGAACTATCCTCTTCTCCATCCTCGTCGTCGGCCTCGGAATCACTGACGTCGGAACCGAGAATTTCTTTGCTCAGTTGTTTGTACTTCTCCTCATTCGCGAGATAGTCCGCGTCGAATTTGAACACGTTCAATATATCTTGTCCGTCCATCTCGTCGTCCAATCTTATCAGATGGGTGATTTGATTCTCCTCTTCCACAAGATCCAATTCTTCCGGGATAGCTTCGTGATCCTTAAAGCCGTCTTTTCTAATTTGAAATGCCACTTCTATCATGTACTGAACTCGCTTGTCCAACTCGCCCTCGTGCAATATATTTCTCAGCATCTCGAAAATAGCTTCGATGCCTCTTCGGGATACTTCCGTCAGTTTCATACCGCATTCTTTCAAGAACGCTATGGCCACTTCGACAGAATCGTCTGTTGGCGTTTCCAACAGCAATGTCAATATTTCTAACGCGAGAATTTCATAAACTACTCGTTGATTGACCAACTGCGCTATAAAGGTCCCCGAGGAAATGCACAAAGGTTTGTCGTTTCTTTTATATCCACGTTTAAATTGAATGACAAGACGCTTCAGTACCAGTTCACCTATATTAGGGAACTTGGAATTTATAATAGAGGTCAATGCCGCATAAACAGGAGTAAACGTCGGAGATGCTGCTTGAGCCTGAATTATACTACGCGCTAACAAGCCTCTTCCTCGAACGATATTCTCGTGCATGAGTTCGCGAGTTATAATACCTATGTTACTCGTGTTAACTTTATTGATATATCCGTGAATGGATTTCTTCAACGCTTCCCACGCAATGCGCTGATAAGCAGCTCCTGACTTATCTGTGATTTCCGCTTGCATCATACGCAATTTGGCGGGAGGTATATATGCACCTCCCGTCTTTGAAGTCAGAAGGTCTACAGTCCGCTTCTGCTGCCGAATTTCCTCCGGATTTTCTTGCGGCTTAACCGGTTCCCCGTAATAACGAGATCCTATCTTCTCTTCCGACGAATTTTCTTTCCTATGCCTTTCGTCGTCGCTCTCTCTGGAATCTCGGCGATAACTGCTGTGCTTGTGATCTTTGTGATTATCGTGTCTGCTGCTCCTGTTGTCATCGTCGTGTCTGAAACTTCTGCGGTTGCTGTCGCGTCTGGAACTGTAGCGATTCTCGTCGCGTCGAGAACTCCGATGATCACTGCCGTCTCTGTTAGATTCCTTGGAGTCGTCATTGCGTTTGTGATGTTTCTGCTTGGAATGCTGTTCCCCGTTCTCCTCTTTCTCGTCCCTTCTCGAGTGCGATCTCTTCATCTTGCAAACGTGTACAATCGCACGAGGATTCCTTCCAGATTCTGTCAATTTAACAGGTGTTAGGCTTAACATTTATCACGCTTCTACTTTCTCGTTATTCAGTAATTATTTATATCGCAATGTTTCAAATGCTACAGTAGTTAGAGGAATATATATTTGCTTTGATATGAAAATGAGGCGACGTAAGTATCGGGCGTCAATTATAGATGAACGAAACTAACCACAATTTGATCAAAACTTGACATAGAGTCTGAAATGGCGGCCGTAACGATGAACAAAAAATAAATTTTTGGACAATTTTGGTGTCTTACGCCAATTTATCTTCACCGAATAGTGTAAAAACTAGATGGTGAGGAAGAAAATATACAAAGAATAGTGCAAGTGACTGTTTTGGAGAGAATGTGATTGTGGCCCGCAAAAATCAAACCACGGTCATGTTAAAATAATTACAGTAAAAAAAAGAAAGCTTGAGATAAATTTATTTACCTGATATAAAAGAGATATATTATCTGCGTTGGTTGTAATTCAAATTACGTATTTTTCTTCCAAATTTTCACAATACTGTATTTATACTGTGTGCGTGAATAATAACAAACGAAATTGCTTGCGTTGTCTATCCACCAGCCAATGTTGAGGTTGGCAAACTGTGAACATAAAATTGCGGGAATGCAAGCTCTTGAGAAGCCTAAAATCCGTATTACAATACGGATTGTGATACGGATATATGACAGACGGATTGGCCAATCAGTGACTTGCTCGGAGAGTTCCGATTGGTTAATCTTCAACCGTCAGTTAAGATGCTTCGTAACGTAACCGTTACGATCGCTCTTGCAAACAAACCTTAAGAATGCACGTGGACACAGTGAACAGTCAGTAAACGCTTTTACGGAGCAAATGTGCGACATGCACATAAACATCTAAAATTGAATGAAATGAAGACTTGATAGCTTCTTCTCTCGAAGAGAATTCTCCAAAATGGAAGTTAAAGTGGGTGACGTAGTGATGCCGGGTGATTGTTTTAGGGATTTTGTGTCGATTAAGAAAGAGGGAAAAGAAGACAGGGATGCTGTGATCTTGGGCCCCGGCTTGCGCCGCGAGGGTGACACTGTGTTTATCTGCAAAGCGGGAATCTTGAAGAAACGCGAACCAGCCGTATACTATGTGGACAGTTATCAGAAACGGTACTGATGGAGATGTCAAATTGATATCAGCTTCATTTTTCTAATTTCAAAACTAGTTCCCTTTTTTTTTGTGATTTATTTCTCTTTTCGCATATTCAAGCGATGATTCCAACAATTTTATTTTCGCATTCGATTGCTGTCCAAATAAAATAGTCTTTTACTTTCAGATATGTTCCTAGTCGAGGCGAGAATGTGGTCGGTATAGTGACGCAGAAAAGCGGCGACATTTACAAAGTGGACATAGGAGCTAGCGATCAGGCGACTCTTTCCTATCTAGCTTTTGAAGGTGCTACCAAGAAAAACCGGCCCGATCTGCAGGTCGGCGATTTGATATACGCGAAGCTACTGGTCGCCGGCAGGGACATGGAGCCGGAATTGGTGTGCATGGATTCTCAGGGCAAGGAGAACGATCTCGGCATTCTAAGCTCAGACGGCATGATGTTCACGTGTTCACTGAGCCTCGTGAGGAAGTTACTCAACCCGGACTGCCCGTTATTCAAAATGCTCGGCAGAAATCAGGCGTACGAACTCGCCGTCGGGATAAACGGCAGAGTTTGGATCAAAGCGCGCACGGTACAAGAAACAATAGCTGTGGCAAATGCTATTCTAGCGGCAGAATATACAGTACCTAGTGAAATGCAAAAACTGTGTGCCAGAATCGAAAAAACTTTGCTTCTAATAGCGTGATTTTATGTGAAACTAATATTGAACACTGATGACCCAGCTAATTTAATAGAGAAAGGATAATCCGTAATTTGTAAAAAGAAACTGTGTTAGATGGCAACAGATTTGTAAAATACGAAAACTAAAATATATCCACACGAGTTTCAAAATCTGTTTGTCTTCTTCTTGGCGCACCAAGATATATCTTGATATAGAAATAAAAGAGAAATTCGCTTCCTAGGAAATTCAATGTTTAATTTCACTTTAACAAAGGAAACATTGGTGACATTCGAACGTTACACATATCGTCTTACATACTAAAATCGCAAATGGTATCGATATACAGATACAAAGTGCAGAGCGCTGCTGATTATAGTAGTAGTTCTCAATTACATCTCGCTGATATGTGCCTAACGTAATGTTCTCCACGACTCGCCCGAGCCGACTAACTACGTATGATCTAGACACTAGTGACGGTATTTGCACTCAAGCACAACCTTTACTTTCTCATTATTAAAAATCGTACTCAAGAACGTAACAACAAATCCAAAAGATATACCGCTACGCGCACTTCTGCGTGTGTTGATTTCTGCACTTAATTAAAAAATTACACAGAAGATATTTTTGTACTTGGTGGAATGTAATTGCCATCGCCTTCTAATAATATAAAGCGAATACGCAGGAAAATCATTGGTAAATGTAAGACAATTTCTGTTAATTTAAAAATTTGTGATTGTCAATACGTATAAAATAATAGGAATTAACATCGTTATTGCATTTAATCAAAATAATGTATACATGATGTTTCTATGTTAAAAAGCAAAACTATTAAACATCCAATGATTTTCTTTACACTTTCGCAGTGATAGATAATGATAACTTATCATTAAAAATGCACTGGTAACTAATTGACATAAATAATATATTATTTGAAAAAAAAAAAAAACAATGTATGTCAAGTATAATATGGAATTACTAATATATACACGATAAAACGTATATGCAACAAAACAAGTTAAAACACATCTAGCAAATAAAACAACAAATATTATAATAATAACAACAAAAAAAAGGTACATATATTAAAGCTAAACTATTCTTTTTGGTCAATTATGGCCCCTACCGTCTCACAGCACTGTTCTAAAATAAAATGTAAATCTAAATGCTATAAAAGTGCACGTTTAGAATTTTTCATTTGTGCAGCACTAACGTTCTGCGAAAGATCTCGACTTTTGTTAAACCTATTTCTTTTCTGCAGAGAAAGCGGAAATTCAACAGAAAAAAAAACAAGAACAAAGTAAGATCTGAAGATAAAGTAATTATAATAACTTCAAAAACCTGATTCTATCCTTATAAAGTATAGTCGACTAAAATTTGCAATTAAAATTGTAGCATATAATTTAGAATTAGAGTTCTCGTACATAGACAAGTAGAATATTAGAATATTCTTGTGTTTTCCTGTACATATATTTCGAATTAAATGTGCGAAAATGAAATCCGATCCTGTGAATACCGGTTTGTTAAACTAGTTGAAAACCACTCGTGACTGAATCACGTGTTTTTCGCAACACATTAGCTTTCGTAATCTTTTTTTTTCTCCCGCCACTTGATGTTCGAACGAATATTATTGCACCAGCGATACGTGACGCGCGAGCGCGCGCGCGCAAATTTGTTGTTTAGTTTTCACAAAAAGCAATAACAAGTTTGCATACAGTATACAGGAGGAGAGAAATACCCATTGGACATTAATATTCATCACGAAACTATCGTTATATTCTTGTAATGTCATGGAAGAAGCCACGGTGCCTTTTTATCTTTTTTTTTTTTTTTTTTTTTTTTTTTTTTTTTTTTTTTGTAAAATCCACACACGTATATGTTCACCACATATTGGGATGTAATTAGGCAGGCAAATATGTATGTTGGGGACGATACATGGTGGCACTAGCAACCATAAACATACTATTCTATGGCTTGTGCTTTGCTTACATACATACGTTTTTTTATCCAAGACTGGGTTAATCGTCGAGGTATATCGGGTATTATATGTGACACGATAAATGTTAGAAGCAATTATGCGTGTACGCACATTCATGTCGCAGCGGTATCATCATGATATACAAGCGGTGCAATGATAATGCGCATCGATTGGGGCAGGAAATGAAATATGTTTAGGCAAGCGAGAAAGACTTGTTCGTCAAATAAACTTAATTTGAAACCAAAAGAAAGATAAAGCGTAGAAAAAAAAATTGTCATTTAAAAGTTTCGAAATAATTTTCTTGAAATTAAGAAAAAATTTTCGAAACTCGCTTTTTCGGAAGAAAAAAGATTCAGTTCTGCTTTTAGAATTTTGGTAAATTATTCTTTCGCTTAAAACTGTTTCAAGTCTTTTCGCAATGCCTTCTCTCAACGATCACAAACGTATTAAAAGATGCTTTTCTATAAATTTTACTGTAATAGCCTATATGATTATTACTATTTATGATATGAATGTAAAATGTCTGCCATTATTACTGCAAGTGCATGTTTATGTAAAACATAATTTTTTTTTTCTGCGTCACAACTTCATTTTCAGTGTCCGCTTATTTTCTTGTATCAATCTCAACTGTAGAAAGAAATAGAAAATATATATTTGCTATATAAATATATATATTTATATATGTGATGATATACAATGCGCAGTTAATATTTTTTTTATCTAGTTTCTTTTTTATCCTTCACAGAATGTCATCGCTATTTTTCTCTTGCTACAGTGATGAGATTTTAGCGGACGCGTTTCTCTAAAATCATCGCTAAACACGCTGCTCATTCTACGAACAGTTTTATACGCGCGTGGATATGCTATTTCTTCCATAGTACAGTATAATGGCAGAGATTTTCTATGCGCGGGTGTTGTTCTTCTAAACTTTTGAATCGCGTAAGTTTGTTGTAATTTTCTTACATCAGTTTAATAGTAGCTACAAGAATAATTTCTTGGATTATACACGAAACAGTGTTTTGTTGACGTAAAATAGCTGTTTTGTTTTAGTTCTGCTATAAGCATTATTACGTGTGTACAATATTTATCGCTTTGATGAAAAGCAAACAGATTATGTTAAAAAGGCTGAAGAGTCATACTAATTGAAGAATTATACAACAACACACGACGAGTCGGTAAAAACTGACGCAACAAACCGATAAAACTACAAATTATCCACACACACACACACAATTACAAAAAAAAAAACACTACTCATTCTATAACGTATAATTACATACACATAACTACTATATTATCTCACGTTTTCCTCGTTATTTTTTTCTTTGATAACTCATCAAAACCGAAATCCGTATAAAACTTCTATAATATAGCGTTAAAAATTTCTATTAAAATAATGTTTGAACGAGTTTTTAATAAATGGTTCTGGCGAGAGTGACATGACTCTTCTGAAAAAGGGACTACTACTAGTGACTTTCCATGAGCGAGATTTGTCGACCAGCAAAGCGAGACATCGAGGTGTCGCGACGCATAATCAGTATCTCTATTCTTTTCAGATATATAAGTAGATAAATATTATCATCAAGTTTTTTTTTTAGCATAATTGTAATGTATATAAAAAATTTCTTTGCTTACGCCTAAAGTAGCTTGATGTCTCGATTACATAAATATATTTATGTATGTATATATATGTGTTTTTATATTAATATATTAATTATTGTATTTTTTATTTTTTTCTTATGTATATATATATATATATATGTATCTATATACCATTCACAACACAGAGTGCATAGTACGAAGCCAAATATCGATTTGCTTCCACTTTTTTTACATCACACAATTCTTTTATATACACATAAGTGTATTTAAGAATGTGTTAAAAAGAAGAGAAGCAAATCTAAAGCTTCAATGTAACAACGCACAACCAATTTTTATACAACCTGCGTGCATCAAAGTAGATACTTTGTAGTTGACTTTAAACTCATGTGTGCCGCTGTGTTTTTTAATATACGTTACAACAATATTGATCTCACTAATATTAAAAACAAAAATTTTCAAAATATTTAAAAATTCAACAAATATTTTACACACAAGAATATTTTCTTTTCTTTAATAAACGAGATTATATATAACGTATTAATTAAAAGAATAAAAAATTTGTCAAAAAATTAATTTGTTACGGACTACTTCAAAAATGTACTTATCAAATCGTCGTTACTCTTTTCGTTAGCAGAAATCGTGTGAAATCGAACGTTAAGAATGAGAAAACATGCGCACACAGTATCCCGACAAAGTCGTAAAATGTTCAGTTGCTCAGATTACAGCAAGAATTCATCCGTCACGTCTAATATGGTAGAGTTATTCAAAATATGTAGCGTTCTTCTATTTTTTTCATCTTATTTAAGTGTTAGAGAATTTAATGCTAGTGATTATTGAAATCCTATTATTGCACGCAATGCGAAGAAGCTGTCGCTTCCCGCACATTGTAGGCTGTTGTATTGTGACCCACTTCCACGGTTTCATTTTTTTATTTTTGTTTTTTAACGTCATCAGAGAGAGATGTGACGCGGAGATTCTTACTGTTGTAGAAAAAAACTGATGCCTTGGAAGTGGGACACCGAGTATTCTCCCGAGTATATGGTTTATTTTACCTACTGACACTTGTGGTTTGCAATTATTTATATTTCTGCTGTTTAGAAAAATTTGATTTTTTACGATCCGGCGCGTGCGAGTCTCAGAAAGTCTCGACGCAATAGGTTTGTAGTTGTATCATCATAGTGGCGCAGAAGTGTATCAAAGCAATATTATCGCATTCCTTTGAGAACAATCACATGCAAACTATCGTGAAATGATGTTATCGATAAAGTCTAATAATAATAATAATAAACGATATCTCAAGGGTTATCGTTACAATTAAAACACTCTTCCTTATGCTTTTCCGAATCACGGGATTTTTCCAAGAGCACGTAACGAACAGTAGCGTATTTACAGAGAGATAAAAAAAAGCAATGATTTCTATTTATATATACACTTAATTAAAAAAAAAAAAAAAAAAAAAA